>JABUQX010119196.1:10000-32500 GCA_015478945.1 Trachelipus rathkii | reverse complement strand
ATATTAGAAGAAGAAGAAGAAGAGTTATATAAGATATATATATATATATACATATATATTATATATTATTATATATATATACATATATATACATATATAAAATATATTTTTAAAATACCCTGCTCAGTATATTAATTATAAATGTTTGAACGAGTTACGCATCCTAGCAACATCTTTAGTATGTTTCATGTCCAAGTACTGTTTTATTGCCTGTTATTCATAAGAAATTGCCATTAATATATATATATATATATATATATATATATATATATATATATATATATATATATATATATATATATATATATATATATATATATTATATATATAGATATATATATATATATATATATATATATATATATATAAAAAATATATTTATATATATATATCCATATATATATATATATATATATATATATATATCTATACCAAAGTCAACTTGACCATTTTATTGTATTATTAATTCTTTATTGATTAGCTTGTACTCAGTTACCTATAAGAAAGCTAATGAAGGAACTAATGGAAATGCACTAACAGTCATAAGTAAACGTCTTGATCTGTTCCTACATTGTTAATGATGCTTGTGAAACTGAAGAACCATAAAAAAAAATAAACATTAAAGAAAGTCAAAAGGTGATGAAGAGTGTTTAACCTTTGAAGTGGCAGCCTATGTGGGATATTGAAATGGAAACACCGATAAAGAAAAAAAAGAAGAAACACAGTGGAGAAGTTGAAACAAAATAGTAGCACTACTCTTGAGATTTTATTAAATGAAAGCTCATTAGGGGAGGTCTGCTAAGAAGAAGAAAAAGAAGAAAGCAAAAGAACGCAGAAGAGTCTGTTAATGCAGATTCTTTGATGTTCATGGATGAAGAGGAGAAGGTTTTTAAGAAGAAGAATAAAAGGGAATCAAAGACTAACGAATAATCCTGAAATATCTTTAGATATTTTTATTATTTTCTATTTCAATCTTGAATAGAGCCCTTCCCGTGACTGGTGACAATCTGATATATATATATGAGAATATATATATATATATATATAGTATATATAGTATATATATATATAAAAGATATAGGTAGGTATATATAGCATATATATATATATATATATATATATATATATATATATATATATATATATATATAGTTTACAAAAATGTGCTAGAAATTTAATTTTCCTAAATATTAGATAGATAAGAAGAAGAACACATTGAAATTTAGGCTTCTTTAATAATAAATTTTATCTTTTTCCCATCAAAGATAAAGGAAAAAAACATTAAAAAAGTTTATGGCGAGTTTTCGCAATTTGTTAATTCAATGAAATTGTGCAAATCTCACGTAATATTTTAATAGACCTGCTTACTGTGATCGTGTTATGTATGTTGTGTCATGACTTTTGCGTCATGTGTTATGTGATTATTATTAGAAGTCAATAAAGAGTTTTCATAAAATTCATGAATAATGGGTATCCCAGCAGAATTAATATTTTTAATTGTGGAATGTAGAAACGTCACAGAATGTATTTTAAACTATGCTGAACTAAGAGGTCAGAAATGTAACACTACATGCTGTGATTATGAAGATCAAGGAGAAACAAAAAATATATGTTTCGATGATAAAAATTTAACCGATTACGACTATCTTGGAGACCCTCCCAAATGGAATCTGGGCGTTCGATGGGGTTTTATCGTGCCTTTACTAATGTTTTTTGGATTTTTTGGCAATGTTTCAGTTATTATAATATTAATTAATAATAGATTACTCTTGAAAACAACAGTTAATCATTTTATTTTGAATATGGCAGTATCGGATTTAATTCTATCTTGTGCTGGACCTATTCCATTCACCATTAGAGATACAAATCAGCTTTGGGTTCTCGGAGAGGCTTGGTGCCACTTGGATGGCTTTATTCAAGGTTTGCAAAAACTTTCACTTTTTTAAACATTTAAATGAAAATCTTTAGTAATAAATCTTTATATTTAAGAATAATTCTGAGGTTAAGATATCTAAAATTACTTCGTATTTAATATTATTGCGTAATTAGTTATCCATCTAGCTATATGGTAATAAAGTGAATTTTCTGGCTACCTGGCAAATAATATTATTCCAGCGAAGCTTTTAGCAACTTTTGGTTTGTGGTTAAATTTGTCTTTTGTACATTCATTTTTTTTGTAATAAGAGCCTAGGTCATATTTGAATGTTTCAGAATATTCTTAGGAAATTTTTTTTTTTCTTTTCTTGTTTTCTTGGAGATTGCTGACGAATTTCTGATTGCATTTAGCATCGACTATTCTTTGCGTTTTTTTATTTCAAACAATCTTTTAAGCATAGCATAAGGTTCTGTTCCAGCGTGTAGAAACGTCTTGAATAATTTATGCTGTTTGACATTCAGCTGCAGCTGTAAAGTTTTAAGCTTTGCAAGCTGCCGTTGCTGAATGGTGAAATGAGAGGATATGCTTCTTGAAGTAAAATAAAATATCTTTAACAGTCTTCTGACAATATGATATCTTGAATTCGTGCAGATGCCTGGTTGCAAACATTGAATAAGAAAACAGGAAATTGATAAGCAAGCCACTCTCCCTTATACCAGCTACCAGGTTTGGTCCATTATCCCGTATCAACTAAATGAATTCTATTTTTTAGAATATAGAAAAATGTCAAAGGCCCTTATAGGATCTGACTAATGACAAAGATTTTCGCCATAGTGGCTACAAAATTTGGCTATTTTGTTATTTTTTTGGAAAATAAATTTTTCAATTTCAATTTTTAAATTTAAATAACGTTGCATTATTTTGACATGCTTTGCTGTTTATTTAGTTCAGTAGACGGCCAGAATTGTTCGGCAAAAAGCCGAATAACCGAATATTCGGTATTTTGGCCGATTAGGCCGAATACCGAATACTTACCCAATATTCGGCACATCCCTAAAATAAAAAATTTAAATATATATAAATAAATTAATAAATTAGAATTACAATGTTAAATAAATAATAATTTAAAAATGTAATATGATTATCAAAAATATAAATAATATAAATAATATATATGTAGTATATATATATATATATATATATATATATATATATAATATATATATATATATATAATATATATATATTATATATATATATTATATATATTATAATATATATATTAATATATATATATATATATATTATATATAATTTTATAATATATATATATATATATAATATATATTATAATATATATTATATATATATATATATATATATTATATATATATAAATATATAATATATATAGTATATTATAAATATATATATATTATATATATATAATATATATATATATATATAGTATATATATATATATATATATTAATTATAATATATATATATATATATAATATAAAAAAATAAATAAATATGAAAAATAAAGTTTTTTCTTTAGTTTCCTTCCATTAGTAATATAAATATTCGAATTTTTTTGCATCTAAAGCGAAAAAACATTCACAGTTCCCAAACACTTTAAATTTTAATAATAATAATAATAATGATAATAATAAAGTAATAGATGTTTTGAAATGGGTATGAAGTAACGCGGCACATGTTAAATTCTCTCTCTCTCTCCTCTCTCTCTCTCTCTCTCTCTTCTCTCTCTCTCTCTCTCTCTCTCTCTCTCCTCTCTCTAAATATATATAGTAGTATATATATATATATATATATAATATATAATATATATATTATATATAGATATTATATATATATATATTTATATATATTATATTATATATATGATATTATATTATATAATATATATATATATACTATATATATATATATATATATATATAGATATATATATATTCTTATATATATATATTATATATTAATATATATATATATATATTATATATATATATATATATATACTATATATATATATATTATACGATATATAATATATATTATAAATATATATATATATATAATATATTATTTATATATATAGATATTTTATATGGTATACTGATATATATATATATATAATTATGATATATATATTATATATAAAGTATATATATATAGATATAAAATTAATAGTATATAGATATATATATTATATATATATATACGAGGGTATAATATAGTAATATATATAAGATAGAATTCCTACTAATAATATATAGTAAGTGAGTATATATATGAGGAGTGATACGTATTTTTCCTAGTATAAGATAGAGTGATAGAGTAAAGAGGATATAAGAGAGATAGATAGTAAAGAGAGAAGAGATGAGAGATAATAATAGTATAAGGACTAATATATAAGTAATATAGATATGGAAGATTTATGTAGAGTAAGAGAGAGATAATGAGATATGAGATAGAGATATGAGAGTATAGAGTATATATAGATAATATAGTAGTATATAGTATAAGATATATGATATATATATGATATAATGATAGTTTATCAAGGTATAATGATGAGTAAGCATCGCGTTATTTCGCTATTTGTTTGTAATGGGACATACAGAAAAGAATGTCGAAGAAGTAGTCGGAGTAAACAAATGATGGACTCTTTGCTGGTGTGTTGAAAGGCAATATCGTAAGATCAAAACAGCATAAGTTGTTTGTATATTTTAACAAACTTGTTTAATCCCTAATGATATACTTTGACAATACAAAAATTATATAGTTTCGCGTTATTTTCACACAATAACAGGGAGATAGTATTTGAACGTATTTCGCATAAAGTACACAATATTAAAACTTAACCCATATTTTATATGACCATGCTCACAGAAAAAATCTTCGAGACGAGCGATTAATAAATTTTTATTGCCAATATATTGTTCTATTATAATATGATGAATTTATATGTAGGAAATTTTAAAATCGTGTTATCATTGAAATTTATTATTACATAGAACTTTCAGCAAAACTACATTACCGAGTTTTATATAATAGTGAGGCCTAACAAGTATTTAATAACCAAAAAATTTACCATACATTACCCTAAACTATTTATCTTAAGGAAATTAATAAAATAATAAGAAGATAAGAATAATGAATAATAATAATAGATAAATAAGTAATAAAGATATATGAAATAATTAATAAATAATATAGATTGAATAATAATAATAATAATACAGATAATAAAGATGTAATAAGAATAATATAAGAAATAGAATAATTAAAATTTAAATAACGAAAGAATAACAATAATATAATAGCATTTAAATGAGAATAATAAAGAAAAGTGAGAATAGGAAAGAATAAATAGAAGTGAAAAATAAATAAGATGAATATTGAGATGAAAGGAATAAATAATGAAGATTAAATAATAGAGAAGAAGAAAGAGTAGAAAATAGATAGATAAAAAATAGTGAAAATAACTAATAATAATTAAATAAATATATAATACAATGATTACATTAATATATAATAATAATAACTTATAATGGTAGGTATAAATAAAATAAAATAATAAAAATTTATCACATTTAAAATATAATGAGATTAATTATATATAGATAAATTATATATATATCGAATAAAATAATAATAATGAAATTAAATAATAACATATATTAATAATGTAATATAAAGTACATTTTTTGTATCTCAATCAATCTAATAAAAATTCTGGTGTGCCACTCAAAATATTTCAAAATCAAGCGCTTATAGTACTAATATTATAATCCTCGATGATTATCGAGTGAATCAATTAAATATAATAATAAAATCTATTAAGATAATATAATAAATAAATAAAATGAATAACATGCATTAATTAAATCAATAAGTAAAATAATCACCAAATAAATAGATAACTTAAATAAGTATCATTAGATCATAAATAAGATAATCTCTGAATGAATATAGATTAATACATCAAAAAGAGAAATAATAATCAAATTAATAATTCACACTTTATATTCACATTGTTACAAATAATAACCATAATAATAATAGATAATATAAATATAATAATAATATGCATAATTCAATAACGCAGAAAAAATGCAGAGTACATACACATTAATGATGATATACTTATAGTGAAATAGCTTCTATGGAAATAATTGTAATAATTAAATAAAAATTAAATATATAAATAGATATATAATTTTTCAATCCATAGATTTAAAATAAATATATGAATATATGAATATATTTTAGAATACATAATAATAATATGATATAGATTAATAAATTAATAATAATTAATAGTTATATTTTATTTCAAAGTAACTAATTTAATAAATTAATAAAATTAATTAATAATTATATACCATTAGTAATGAAGACAATGGAAAAATACAACTAAATAATAAACAATAACAATAACAGATAACATAATACACATCTGTGATTTTATATTTAATAAGTAAATAATATATAAATAATAAAAATTAATTAATAGATGACCATCATATAAATTTACGTCATATTTTGCCAAGTATTAATAATAATAATTAAATAACCTGACATAATTGAATAAATATTAGAGATATAACCTTTTAACCTTTGGTAAATATAATATTAAGTATTTCTAAAGGGTGGAGGATTATTCATACGATTTAAACTTAGTATTATCATTTTAGTTTCTGTTAAGCTGAAGTAATATAATTTTTGTACATAGTGGAACCTCACATTAAAAAATGAGTAAAACAAAATGCTTAAAGAGCCAGAGTTTGTATAAGACTTGTTGAAAGAAAATCGTCTATGCAGGAGCATGATAACCGCTCTGAGTTGACCCTATCCTATTCTTCAATATAATCCTAGTATAAATTTTAATCATTACCCTTGTTATATCATCTTCATCTCGATTTATCATGAATTTTCAAAATTCGCACGAATAACCTGGTATCATCTCATATAGCATAATTATTACTGAGACTCAACTTTTATTGGACAATCCCACACCTCTTATTTACGTATTATTAGCTCTATTCGTTGCTTGTTTTTTCGATTATTTGGTATACAGAATTTAACTTTGTTATGTCTGAGTAATTTTATGTACTTCGTGTAAAATATTATCTCTTAATTATTATTTTAATTATATTAAGGAATACAATAGAGTTATTCTTGTGCATCTATCCATAATTTAATCCTAAGGTAGCTTATCATACTTCATTAAATTTAAATATTATATTAATATGAATATGAATTTTAACTAATGATAAATATAATATTGTATTATTAAGTATTTATTATTATAAAATGAAAATAAAATTTATTATCTCAATAATTCGATTACTTAATTTCCATAGAACGAACCTTTAGGGTAATGCAAAAATATATTTAAATGAGGTATTCTCTATTATAACTTATATAAAAGCACACACTATATTAACATTGATTTAACTCTAGAAAATTATTAAATAGATATTAACTAATAACAATAATCCATTGAATACTAATTATCATTACCAATTACCAATATTCATATTAAATATTCAATTAACAATATTAACATTTATAACATTATTAACATTTAACATTTACAATTACAATATTAATTAATATTCATGTAAAATATACATTTAATTACAGAATTATACATATACTATACTTATTAATATTGGCTTATAGTTGCGACAATTCCACAACCTTATATAAATTGTGTTTGTTTGTCATTTTATGTGTGTTTTAAAATAGAGGTCTCGAGTTGCTATATGCAATGATTTATTTATGTGTTCTTTTGGTTTTTGTGTATTTAGTTGTCCTATATGTTGTGTTATGCTTGCTTATGCGCGCATCGAATATCAAAGTACTGCATATATAATATGCTGTATATTGTCAAGGAGAACAGCAATAATCCAAATTGAGATAAGTCAACTAGTATTAAGACTTACTTTTAAACCATCATGATTTAATATGTCATATTGTGCAGTTAAAGGGTTCACAAAGCGAATTTCAATATCGATAGTTGATTAGGAATTCCAATTTAGTCCCGCTCTTGTTCCGCTACAAATTTCATGTTGAATTATTGTTATATTATGTGATTATTATATGTATAGTTAATTGTTTATATGTGTATGTAATATTATTCTGCCAAATGCCAAATAAAAAAAGAGAGGGTTTATGACTATTTTACGAGATGTGTTTGTAAAGGCTCATGATAACAGTAGAAATAAGAACTAGAGAGAGATAAACTCCATAAGCCCATTATTAATTAATTGATAATAGCTTTCCTATAAGTGTACCGTTTCTGATGTTATTTTATATATCTAACTAATCTTTAAATTAGTTGGGTTTTATATTTGTCAAGTGATGCAGATTGTCAGATAAATTACTTCATGATTTTATCTGATCTTTGTTCCTAATCTTAAGTAGTGGTGTATGTATGTATGTAATGTGTAAGATGGAGATAGCATTGCTATAATCTCTCGATTTGTCGGTTGTAGTTTTCTTTATTCTATGATTATGGAATGAAATAGATATTGGTGATTATGGAATGTCCTTGGATGAGTGTGAATTGTAAATGTAAATTATGGTGTATGATATGTATTATTTACATAAAGTGAGCTAGTCCGATATCACCGTCCTCCCCTTCAGTGAGTTGGTATTTTGATTAATATTTTGTTATTTACTGAAATTTAAATTTTAGATTTAATAAGGTTTGTTAACAATCATATAACTCTATTTTTATAGGATTGATGATTTCGTATAAGAGCGTAATCGTTAAAATTTACTGAAGATTCATGATAAATAGTAAATAATAAGAGATAATGTAAATTTTTGATCTTTCCTGCTTTTCATTGGTTGTTTAAAAAAATAAGTTGATAAATATAGTTGTTGAGCCTACAAAGCGAACTCATATGTCTCGACTAATTGTTTTATGTATATGATTATTGTTTGTGATATGTGTGTCGTTATCCAAGAAAAGTTCTGGATGTTTTATGGTGTATTACAAATTGAGTAAAAGGGTAGTAAATATATTGTTTAAATATTTAATAAGTGGGTTGCATATAATTTCGAATGTGGTTAATAAATTATTGCCGTTTTGTTTATTGTAAATGTAAATGGTAAATAAGTTTGTCGTTCTTATAAAGCAAATTGTCGAGTTTAGTATGTGTATTTTTTCATTGGATATGCATTTGTATATTCAAAGTTGTTCTAGTCCGATCTGGACTAAAGTAAACAAATAAGCATTGACTACACAGAGTCATGCATTGTGCAATCTAGTTGCTAGGCACTCCGTTACTCGTCGGCAGGATAAGTCTATCGAAAACTCATTATACTGAGAATCTTATGTTTCTAAAGCACTTTCTTAAGCAATGAAATATTTTGGTGATTATAAATATAACGAATAATTAGTATTGAATTGTCAAGTTTAAAATATTTATTATTCTAACATATGGTTATCGTTTGTATTCACAATGTTTGTTTGCAACCGAAAGAATTATTTAATCACTAATAGGCAACTCGTTTTGCATTGGTAAGTAACAGCTCATAGTAAAAGAATCAGCTGTCATCAGTACATTTGGTCACATTAAAGAACTAAATCCGATGTGTTGTTGACCAAAATCTTCATATATTTGGATTAATTTTCATAGTAAAAGATTTAGTATTACTATTGCAGAAATCAGTCGTTCTATATATTTTTGGTTAAGTATATTATTAAATTCATTTATACATATTTCTATGGAACATCCAAATATTTATATATTGGTTGACATAAACACTATTTATGCGTGTACGAGAGAATTTGTATAAAAATATTAAGTGAGAATTGACCTATATTGTGTGTGTTGCTTTAAAGACGCAGCTTGATATAAAATAATGCAAACAAAGTACCCCATGTGAATCTCTGCAACAAGATGCACTAGCAATTAGGAACAAAACGTGAGTGGGGAAAATGATACGTGCACTCAGGCGAGTTAAAGAGTACGTGATGGCGAATTTGAACCCCCTGGTATTGCACCCAGAGACTATATTTGAAAGCATAGGCCAAAATTTTAATACCAATTGATAAATTTGTGTACTAGTAGGTTAATGGTTAATCCATGCCTGTGCGCTTAATGGGTAAAGAGAATATGGCAAAATAGCTTCTTGTAGCATTCTAAGAGGTAACTGAGCATGGTCCATGGAGCTTATACCCAACTAATAGTTTTGGAATGTTAGAAAGGCCAGTAACGTGTGAGGTCAGTTTATAATTAGATTATAATAAAGTAGTGTTTTAACCACGCTATATAATCGTCGCGAGAAGAATAGGTAATATATCAATCGATAGAATAATGCAAAAAATGGATGAACGGAGAACATTTATTGGTTCTTTATTTCGATATCACCAAAAAATCACTTTAGATATAGGTAATTTATTTTAGGTTCTTTAAAGACATTAATTAATTCATGAATTCAAAACTACCATGTGCATCCCCAGGTATAAACATGTTTATATAGTCTCGACGATATCACATTGAATTAACACCAAATTAGTGTATTGGCAACCGCCATGGATTAGGAACTGGTTTCTCTCATATAAAGTAAAAACGAACGCCGTTACAAAAACCGTGTGTTTTTCACTTGCAGGATTACTTCAGCGATGATACGCATTGTCAATGTTGTAAATTTTAAGTGTCTTTATATGAAAAGGTATCCTTTTTTGCTAAATTTACAAGAGATGTTAACTGGACATCCATTAGTAGTTAATTTGATCGTACCATGCCAGTATAACTTATATGGTAAGGCGTAGTGTCAAGTAGACTATTCAGACTCAGTTGGAAAACAGAAACTGTGGAGTAGAACACTGAGCAAAATATTTAATCTATTTACAATTTATACAAATTCCTGCTCCTCATAAAATAAGGTATTATAAGGTAAATATTATAAAATTTATGTTTCAAAAATATGTATAAATAAAATTTTATTATGAGAATCGGTAGAAAGTGTTAGTTTTTTTAATGTCAACTTAGTCAACGGAATAAGTGGGAGCTACGCCATGGCCACTGAGGATTATAGTTTATCCTTTGTAGTGTTAAAGGATGAACTTTAGTAATATTGAAAAGGATATCTTATTCATGTCATAAATTTACAGAACTTTAGCAAGACTGAAAAATATATCCTTATTCGTGTCGTAAACATCCCGACTTCTCGTACTCTCACATTTGAAAGACTTGGGGCGTTACCTGGTAATAATGAACTTACCGGGAGTGATTTCTTTATATTTTATAAACCCCTATAAACTGTTCCTACGCTACATAGTGTGAGTCTCAAAAGAGCTATGGTCTATCTTCTATGAATTGCTTAGGCTGTGAATTCATGTTGTACATTTAACTTGTCTTGAATATATGAGCATCAGAGTTTTCTTTCTCGTATTGGCAAAACAAACTTGTGAAATGTAACGTAAAGAGTATAACGTATGACTAGAAAACCACTATGTTTAAATATAGACTACAGAGATTATAATGTATTAATATTCTATAGTGCTAAATGTTTTATGTTAAATCCTTATAAATCTACCTGACAAACACAATATCATTAGTTTTAGAGAAAAGAAATACCTATTCAGAAAAGTTTATTAATACATTTGACGTCAGCTTTTCGCTACACATATAGTTATCATAAACTGCTTAACTGCACACACTCTAGTAACTATTCGGAGTTACCTATTATTTTAGTGTTTACTTAGACACGTTTCAAACTATATCAAGTGAGTTATTTTAATGCTATGTCGAGTGAAAAAGGGTAATTCTTCGTTAAATGCAGATACTTTGGCCAAGCAAAGGTAACCCATATCGCTCTTGGAATTTCAGATTTAAATCACTGGAATAATTTTTGAATCTTTATGTTTTATGCTTTTAAAATAATAATATATATAATATATATATATATATATATATATTATATAGTTCTAATATAGTACAATAGATTAAGTACATAACATACTACGTTCACAAAAGCATATAAGATAACATAATACATATAAATACTAAGACTACCGATCACTATGTAGTACTACAAACATAACCTACACTAATAATGAACTCAATAACTGATATATTATAACTATTATAACCATCAAGTAGAAGTCGTGAACAAACATATACTGAGGACGAGATATGAGATAGACCACACGGTAACATACCGTAACCACATACACTATAATATGATATTATTAACATAAAAAATATAAAAGTAATCGAATCAAACAGGATGACTAAAATACAGTATAGTAACAATACGGTATGGTAGAACATTCATAGTAGTAAAATAATGCAAGAAGCAATAAGGTATTAAAGGATTTACATAATGATATGCTAGGATAGATATTATTCAATAAATGGATAAAGTCAGCCTTGACTATAATAATTCAAAGCTCTGAACTGACCAAATACATTGAGTAGATGAAGAGATAGTAGTCAGTAATGAGGTATGTAATATAATATTATATATGAAATACCTACGGTGATAGTATGATATGCCTAGTATATATAGAACACTAGCAAAGTAAAAGCAATGTACCATGATCAACAGTAATTATCATAACGCAATGAAATACTGTATGCATCCTACTCAATTGTTTACGATACGGTGGCCCAGTATAAAAAGTTTTGAACACCGAAAAGTGTGCGTGCCAGCCCTCATTCTGGAACTGATAATAGAGATAATTTTCTGTCGCTCCAAATTCTCGAACTTTCAATACCTCAATTCAATCTTAGTTGTGATCACTAGGGTCGAATAATTAACTTTATTATTCACCAAATCCGAATCCCAAATCGATTTAAGATCGGTCTAAATCTTTTTACTAACGGATTTGTTTTTAACAGATACCTTAAATAAATAATTTAATTTGAACATATTGAATATATTTAAATTAATACTAATATATTAATTATATCTCATATATCGTAATATATATTATATATATATATAATATATATTTTAATAATATTAAGTAATATATATATATTAATATATATTATAATAATAATTAGTCTAATATTAATATGTATTAATATATAGGTGCAATTATAAGCAGTAATCTAATATAGATAATTATTATATTAAGTAATATGATATATAATATATATATTTAATTATATTAATATATATATTAATAACCACCCACTTATTCCTATGAAAAATATTAATATTAAAATAATAATAATTAAAAATAATAAGTAATTTATATAAGTAAAATAATATCATATAGAATGGAGTACTATAATTTAATTAAAGAAAGAATTGACTCACAAACAAGACGAGAAAAGAATAATCAAATAAATGTTTAAATGAAACTAAATATTTCAAGATTAAAATGGAAGATATTTAATGGATGAGGGTTAAGAATACAATCATTATGATAGAATTATACGTGGAAGTTTAATCAAGGTGTAATAAGTTAATATTAAGAAAAAAATTAAAAAAGAAATAATGACATATATTTTATTGTTGTAGCTCACATCCCAAATAGTACTACCTTTTGATGTTAAAACATGAACCGAACAGCCTGAGAACACTGTAGGGCACCGCATAGTCGCTGCTCAGTCCTTCTTTTAGATATAAGGCTTGACGAGCTATTAATTTCTAAGTTTTAACATTCTGATGAATGTCATACAGTAAATTAGTGAAATAAGAAAAAACACTAGGCTTGATCAAGTAAGTAAAATAATGATATTTGATATATTTTGATATTATTTTATATTTTTTGATCCGGGGTGGGGCCTTCGGCTCCCCCTTCTATGATCAAATCCCCCCCGTCCCGCGCAGAGCGGGGTGCCCCGGCGGCCGCACCCAGCTCTGCGGGTCCGGGGCGGTGAGTCTTTGTTTAAATAAAAATACCCAGTTATAATAAATAATAATAATCCTTAAAAACTCAAAAATAAAAAATGAAAGAACTTATAGAAAAAAAAAGTTATTCATTTTAGAAATAATAATGAATGAAATTATGAAATAAAATAAATAATGAATAATAAATAATAATAATAGTAAATAATAATTAATAAGTAATAATAATCATTAATAACAGTAGATAATCATAACAAGAGTAATATAAAATAATAATAATAAAATCATATAATTCCAATAATAATAGACTAATAAGAATAATCAATAATAAATAATAATAAAAATGCTTTGTTAAATTTCTGAAAATGGAAAAATTGCAAAATAACGCTAAAAATATAGAAATTTGCAGCTAATAAAGGCAAAGGCCCGAAAATATCGCTTGTTTGTCTTCATTCGAAAATTCTCCCCCTATAAATGGAGGTTCTAAATCTTATAAATGTACCTATAGTACTAGTATAGCTAATATCATATTATAATATTACTATATATATATTACCATATATATTATACTATATAATAGTATTATATATATATATAATAATATATATATATATATATATATATTATATATATATAATAATACTATATAAATATAATATAATATATATATATAATATATATAACGTATATATATATATGACTATACTATATATTTATATATACTATATATAAGCATTCCGTGGATTATTTATGCATGTAAGAAACCGTTTTGCCGCTGTTCACGAGAAAAATTTCAAAATTTTTGTAGAATAACGTGTGATGCGATTGTGCGTTAAGAGCGACTTTGTTGTACGAACGATATTATGTTTATAATTTGTTTTGAGTACGACGATTATAACAATGGCGTCTTCTAACACTGAATTTGTAGAATTATGCAAGTCATTAGGTTTATCGGGTAAGGAACTCTCTGCTGCATTAAGAGATAGAATGGCTCAAGAAGCCGTGCTCGAGCAACAGAAGTTAGCTAAGGAAGCAGAGATTGAGCAACAGAAGTTAGCTAAGGAAGCAGAGGTCGAACAACAGAAGATAGCTGCTGATTTGGAGGAAAAGAAGATAGCTCCTGCTTTAGAGGAGAAAAAGTTGGCACTTGAGGATGAGAAAGAGAGAGCTAAGCTTGAAGCAGTTAGAGAGAGGGCTAAGCTTGAAGTAGAAAAAGAAAAAGCTAAGATTGAAGCTGAAGCTCATAGAGCTAAGTTGGAGGCAGAAAAAGATGCAAGAGAAGCAGAGGAGAGAATGTTACAAATGAAGCTTGATGCTGAGGATAGACAGCGTCAACACGACGCAACAGTAGCTTCACAAAACACTCAAAGCAGCCACAGCACTTCCTACGCCAGTAAATACCCGAAATTGAAGCTTTCATTCTATTGATCGAGAAACGAAGATATTATGAGAGGGAAGTTATGTTAATGTTCGAAAAACAAGCGGAGGCAAAGACATCCTAAGGAAAAGCCGAGCGTTTGTTTTAGGGTCTTTTCTTACTAGTAAGGCGGTGAATGTGTTCAACAATTTGCCTGTTGAAGAGCTGAAGAATTATGAAAGTCTAAGAAATAGAGCTTTGTTGTGAGGGGTACGGGTCTCACTGAAAGTGGGGTACGGCGCCAAAGTACATAGAATAGAGTCCCACGGAGGAGGATAAACCCTAGGGTGTATTTTTACCAAAAGATTAATTGAAGCTCTGAAGAAGCTGGATTACCTCAGCGAACCGTAGTACGATGACACACAGATGATCTTATTTGATTTTTCTCAGTTCGACAAGTATTTAAATACTGCTCCCGTAGAAGAACTCCCTATTTTACCCTAAGGCGAAACAGACAGAAAAAAGGCATAACGAGGAAGATCATGTTAGTTTCAGGACGGATATATGGAAGAGCCTCATCAATTTAAAGTTCGAACAAACATGTCACGCACGGAATCACATCACGCGGTAAAGCCATCAAATTCAATAATAAGTAATTTTAGATAGAGAAGCAGTGGTTACTCTACGAATAGTAATCATAAAAGTAGTGACCAACATACATCAAGGGCAACAAACAATGAAGGCAAGATCAATAGCGGAGACGGCGACAGACAGAACCATCGTCGCAGTAGCAGCGAGCCCAGGGCTGTGCTCACTTGCTACAAATGTCAGAGGAGTGGGCATCTTGCTAGAGATTGTAGAGCCCCTCCATATTTCAACTGTAGTGGTATAGGACAGAAGGTTTCCAGTAAACAAAAGGGCGATGAAGAGAACGACGCCGCATTTGGACTCGCAGTAGACGGAGGAACCCCGTGTCGAATGCCTGTAGCTTATGGGACGGTGAACGGATGCCGCGCCAAGGCACTCCGTGATTCTGGTTGTAATCATGTAATCGTACGTAAGGAGTACGTACCTAAGGAGTGTTATGTTGGTGACAACGTAACGTTGAGATTGATGAACGGAACGTGATAGAGGCTCCACTCGCGACGATTAAGTGGGGACACCCCTTACTTTTGGGTAGGATCGGACCGCAGTAGCACTGCGGGAGTCGCTTATGATATTAGTCATTGGGACACTGTCACGAGAGCCATTACCCCCGTTCCAGCTAACCTCGCATGGGAGTCGACTGTGTGTCGTGGTCCTCGTAATGTAGAGGAAGACCATAACCTAGCAAGTTGCTATTCCCCATCGCACGAGACTTCCTTTATCTCAGCTGCGGACCGATTAAGTTCTACGCTCTCACTATCACGTACAGAACCCTCACACAGAGACTATATGCTATAAATTTCAGAACGCATATTGACATGCTGTAGGTCAGGAGAAACTAAAAGACGAATTTCTTAGAGTAAGAAACACGCACCGTCGAACCGTCGCCAATTCTACTGAGCAGTACACTCTCAAGACAGATTGTCGGCATATCCTCAGCTTCTACCTCCATTCACATTGTGTGGGCATGAATAGGATCTGGCGCACATGAAATGTACACTCTACCACTCTTTTTAATACATTCCACTTTGATATAAGGCCGTGTATCACGGTCACTACGAGTCAAGCGCAGGTGATCTCTATGCAAGTACCCAATCTATAATACCACATAAGAAACGTTGAAGATACGAAGGTCACCACGTCACCGGACTCTCACGGCACACCATCGATGCTACACACTCAGGACTCACATTATATGTGTCTGACAGAACACAGTCTGTTAGTCTCTCAAAACGAATGTAGTGCTCCAGCTAAGTGTGAAATGAGTAAACTCTCCTCACACTACATAGAGTAATTCAACTAGTAGGAGCTTAACGCACATGATCATTGTGGGTGCAAGAAGAACAGTTCACATTTAGTCGAAGCAAGTTGACACGAACTAAATGCGAGCAGTGATCGTAGGATATTCCCAAAAGGACAGCTGACGAGTTCATAGTATTGGCTCTCTTTGAGACAATCCACATCTTTGACATTTCTTTAGTTACCACACCATCTCCTCTATCAAGCAACTCGTTCCTAGATCTAATCCTTCTGAGCAGTTATCGCGTTCTAGCAAGGTGACTGTTACTATGCGAACCGATTTTAGATATACGCGGAATGCGCACGCGATCACACTCACCATCATATGATCATGACCGTACAAGAAGTATGTCTGAATCACGCGATGGCTACGATGACGTTCCGCAGTCCAAACGTGAATCCGTGGATTATCCAGGTATTGATTAGCGTTGTAGCGCACAATCGCAAAAACGCCCGGTGTGTGACTTGGAACCAAGCCTCATACACTTGGCCAGAAGGTGGTTATAGGACGGTTTCGGCTGGGATGTCATACTGGTATACTAACGAAATGGAAAGATGTTGGCTGATGTCTATCTATATTATGTAGGAGGTAAGGATAATCTTTAGTTTGTAAAGAAACTTGTGGATGGTTTATCCAAATAACCAGGAGAAGTTAAAAGAGTATTCTCAGCGAGTATGTGGTTGGAGACAGTGGGTAGGAATTTATGCCACGTCTTAGGATTAAAAGATGAGAACAAGGGGAGAGCGAAGTTCATTGAACGATGGTTTAAAAGAGTGGTAAAGTCATTGTGCCAGAATACTTTGATAAAGGGGAGAGAAGATGAGACGCCGAGACTGCCATAGAGAAATGGTACAGTCGGTTAATGATGCTAAGTGGCACAATGAAAGGTTTGGAAATGAGTTCTTAAGAGAAGACATCGACAGCTTGGAAAAGGTTTGGATAATAAAGGAAGTTATGTGCGGAGAGAATGAGAAAACATACTTCAGGAGGATTAAAGAAGGAATGTCAGGAAAGGAGGAAAGATGTAAAACTGATTGTAAAAGTGAGAAGTATGATGATGATAAGAAGACTCATGTAAAGAGTTATCATATGCTGAAACTATTGTTTGCCAAGGAAGACGATAGGAGTTAGCAGGAAGGGCGAGAAGTGTCGGAAGAGACACAGAAAGACAAAGAATATATTGATATTATGGAGAAGTTGGAGAGAAAAGCGATCGATGACAAGAAAGAAGAGGATGAGGTCTGGAGGAAAGGTGTAAAGAGACACTGACGATTGGGTAAGAAGTGAACGCCGATAACTGTGGTCATAAACGAAAATTATATGGACGTAACAGAAATGAGGCTGACCTTATTTTGTCATGAATAGCGTATATGTGATTCGGCTTGAACACCGCGAATACTCTTTGAGACTGTTCTTCTCTATATATCTATCTATCTCTCATTAGTGGGTGAGACAAACGTCATCGCTGAGCTATTTAAGTAGAAGCGTATGCCATGATACTTTGGGTTCAGTCTTCAAGAAGCCTCTACAGAAGAAGGAGCGCTGTGAAAATGAAATCCAATGTTTTATCATCATGTAAATAAAAGCAAAATGTACCAATTTGCTTCATGTTGGGTGGGCCAAAAGATGTGAAGTGGCAGTGGTACTATGAAGTTATTATGGTGATAATTGTTGTTCATTATATATAATATGAGGTTCACGTATTGCTATTGTAATATTGATTTATTTTCTTTTGTTTATATTTAACCTCAATGTATGCTGCAAGGCGCCCAGTCAAAATACTGTAATTATGTTATATTTGTAAGGAGAAACAATAACCAATGAGAACTTATCTTTTAAGACTTACTTTTAAAATCTGAATATGTCATTTCTATTACAAGCTTTAATTAATATTATTATTATTATTATGATTATTATTATATATATTATTATATGCATTATTTTATATTATTTATTATTATTATTTATTATTATTATTATTATTATATTATTATTTATTATATTATTATTATTAATAATATTTTTAAAGCGAATTGCGAAAGGATATTGGTATTACCTATATATATATAGATATTATTATATATAGTATATATAATATATATATATATATAGTATATATAATATTATATATATTATATAATTATATAGTGTATAGTATATATATATATATATATATATATATATATATATATATAAAATGTATTAATATATATATAGGGTATATATATAATATATAATATAGTATTATATAATATACTATATATATAAATGATTTATATATATACTATATTATGTATATATATATAATATATAGATTGAAATAAATGCATTTTTGTTGAAGGGAGGAAGCTCATAATCCTCGATTTTCGGTTTAGTTTCGTTTATATCGGATTGAATGATAAGATTGTTAATTCCTTGAGAAATTATATATTGTGATATTACAAGGAAACTTTTCTCTCTCTATATATCCGCCTCCCTTCAGGTGTATTGTATATATTTTTTTACTTAAATTAATATAATAAATATAATACATAACATTTTACTGCTATTTTTAAAGGGATTATGATCGTTTAATAGGAACGTAATCTAAATTAATATATATATAATAGTAAAAATTAAGAATAATTTTGATCTTTCCGCTTTTCATTGTTGTTAACCAAAGTTGTATATAGTTGGGGTACTACAAATGCCTCAATGTCGTTCGACAATTTTATTATATGTTAGATTGTGTATTTTCGTATCCAAGAAGTGCTATGTTTTATGTTGTGATTACAAAATAAATGTAATTATTTGTTTTAAATTAATGTGGTTAGATAAATGTCGATGTGTTAAATATTAGCGTTTTTTGTTTATTGTAAGGTAAAGGTAAAATATATTGTGTTCTTAAAGCAATTGAGAGTTGTATTTCATATATGCATTGGTATATCAAAGTGTCGTCTGCAGTAGCATTTGGCAAAGAGCATTTGCATTTGAAATTGTTGCTAGATGTTTACTGGCAGGTAAGCTTGATTTATGATGATTTATTTTTCTGAAGTTAGCAAGGAATTTTGTATAAATATAAAACATTTGTTTAAAACAATTTTATAATTTTTAATTTAAAAGATATATATCATATGTTATCGCTTTGATTCACAAGTGTGTTTGCAACGAAAAGAATATTTAATCACTAATGGCAACTCTTTTTGCATTGGAGCAACAGTTATAGTAAAGAATCAGCTGTTCATTATTACTTGGTCACATTGACAAACCGATGTTTGTTGTAAATTTCAAATTTGTATTATATTATTATATATATAAGACATATTTGCCACATCAGTCAGTCTATATATTTCGTTAAATATTATATTTATTTATACATATTTTTGAACATAATTATTTATATATTTATATACCTATTTATGGGCGGATTTGTATAAATTTAAGATTAGAATATTTTTGTTGCTTAACAGTGTTTGCACATACGCCATTGATGCCACATATAATGTATAGTACTGCATGTACAGTATAATGGTCGTAATTCTGTATTCGCAAGAATATATTTAAAGGCATAAAATTATAATGATATTTTGTATGTAGTTTTAGCTCAATGCGGGTGCGCATATATATCTTATCATCTGAAATTATCTATATATATATATATCTTAGTTTTGTGAAAAGCAGTACGTAGTCGATTTTGGGTTTTTAGTTATATAGTTATTTTTAAGAATTTATTCCAGTAGTTTTCTTGGGTGTTTCCAAAGTAATATTTCTGTATTTATTCATAAATATTCAGATAGTAATTATTTAGGTCTTAAAGACATTGATTTCATGATCATAACATTGATCATAAAACACAGGTAAATTCATTGATAACGAATATTATTGACTGACGGTTTTCATATAAAAGCAACAACCTGGTCCAAACCGTTTGTTTCACTGAAGGATCTTCAAGCGGAAATACGTTGGTGCAGTTTTGAGTAATAAAATTGCATCCTTATAGTATTGCAAGCAGGCTGGTAACTCATTCGACAGGAGGTCTGGATACTGTTACAATATAAGTTTGAGAATCTTAGAAAGTGTTAGTTGGTTGGTGTATTGTCACGGGGCCTGGCCAAAGGATTTGTTTATTCTGCTGGAAGAGTAAGTATATGACATATAATTTAATAGCTTTTCAACCAACCCAATTACACATTACATACATACATACAATACATATATAACATACCTAATTAAATACACACATAGCATACAAACATACATACATATATACATACAATACGTACAACATAGATACATACATACATACATTACGCAATCAAAATCTTTCCATTAAAAATTAATTCTTACCATACAGACATACATACAACATACTATACATACCAACATAATTACATACTTACATACATACCATATCTACATACATACATACATACATACATACATACATACATACATACATACATACATACATACATACATACATACATACATACAACATAACATACATACATACATACATACATACATACATACATACATACATACATACGATTGTAGGAACCAAGAGACGGACTAAATTGAAATCCTAATCAGCGTTGTTTCGCCTTTTACATTAAATTAGGTCTCGTCTAATATTACGTTATTACATTAATGCATTTAAACAACAACAAAACAACAACAACAAGCAACATAGCAACAACAAACAACAGTGCCACTGGTGAATAATAATAATAATAATAATATTAATAATATTAATTAATATTAATAATATTAATAATATTAATAATATTAATAATATTAATAATATTAATGATATTAAGGATTTTTAATAGATTTAATACTTTTAATAATTTTAATAATTTTGATTATTTTAATCATATTAATACATTTAATAATATTAATAATAATATTTAATAATGATACTGATAACCTGAGTATTTGCATTTTCTTTTAGTAATGAGATATTTAATATGAGAAAATATTAAAATAATATTACTAAAAATAATAATAATAATATTAATAATAAATTTAATATAATGATAATAATAATAAAAATAATACTCATTAATTTTTATATTTTTTATATTTTATTTCTAATAAAAAAATAATTGAATTATAATAATAATAATAATAATAATAATAATAATAATACAATAATTAATGAATAAGTAATTAATTAATTATAATAACTGTCCATATTCAGATTTCGAATGTTTTTTTTGTTATTCTTTTGGAGAATTCACTTCGAAATGTCAACTTTATAAACAAATGCAAAGGTTGTAAAATTGTTTTCAAAAATTCTAAATATTAACAAAAGGTAAAAAATTAGTTTCACCTACAGAGGGAAGCTGGAGATAGGGCCCCAAGTTAATTCTTAGAACTATATTGCAATATAATTCTATTAAATTATCATCCAAGACATATAATGCGGAGAAAACAGTCAATTCTTGCCGACCACACAGTAATACTGCTTAAATTATTGGAACAA
>JABUQX010119196.1:0-5000 GCA_015478945.1 Trachelipus rathkii | reverse complement strand
ACTACTTTATTCGGTTGCTTATTTTTGGTGAGGTCAGTTAACGGTGCAGCTATCGTTGAATAATTGGGTATAAAATTCCTGTAGAACCCTCTCAGTCCCAGGAATGATGTGACCCCTTTATTGGTGCGTGGCCTCTCTGCGTCTCTGATTTTTTTTACATTATCGTCGTGTAGACCGACGACCCCTTCGGTCAGCTTATGGCCGAAAAACTCTAGATCTCTAACGGCTATCTCACATTTTGATGGTCTGAAAGTTGCACCAACGTCCTCCAGTCTATTCAACAATTCTCTAATTTAAATTACGTGGTCGTCCCAGGTTTCTGTATGAACGATTATATCGTCTAAGTAACTATATGTACTCTTCATACCCCTGAGTATTTTTCTCACAGCCCTGACCAGGGTTGCACTGCGTTTACTAGACCAAACGGCATCCTGAGAAATTCATAATCCCCTTCTGGCGTTACAAAGGCTATTTTAGTTACGTCTTCGCTCCTTACAGGGATCTGCCAATAACCTTTACTGAGTTCGATCTTTGAGAAGTATATGGTTTTTGCAAATTTCGCGAAGATCTCTTCCATCACGGCCATCGGTTCGGGATCGAATAACGTGACCTGGTTTAACTTCCGATAATCTGCACACACACGATTGGATCCGTCTTTTTTCTTCACCATCACTATGGGTGATGCATAAGGAGAGTCAGACTCCCTAACCACTCCCATTTTTAGCATCTCACTGACATCTTTTTTGAGTGTTTCTCTGAGCGCATACGGTATGGAGTACGGCTTACTCTTAATAGGGACTTGGGACGTCAAATTGATTTCATGCTGCACTATGTCCATTTTTCCTGGAAGGTCCGTAAATACCTGTTCGAATTCGTTTAATATATCTTTTATTTCTGACCTCTTGTCTTTTTCTATCTCTGGCCCTATTTTGATATCTTCGACTCTTTCCTTAGGCGTGCAGCTTCCTAGGATAATCGCGTCCTCTTCTAAATCGATTTATTCCTTCTCACACTGTTCGAAATCGACAACGCCTACGCATGCGATGTGTAAGGCGTCCGGCATTTCTTCGTCCATTTTATTGTATATTTTTAACAGGTTCGCATGATACGTCCTGACTTTCTCGTTGACCTTCACCCTATAGTCATTTTCGCCAATTGTACCTACGACTTCGTAAGGACCCTTCCACTGCATCAGAAGTTTATTACTTTCAGTGGGAAGTAATATTAATACAGAGTCGCCTATTTCGAACCTTCTTTCCTTAGCGCTCTTATCGTAGTAATGTTTGCACCGATTCTGGGCCTTTTCTATTTCCGACGACGCTATCTTTAAGGTCTCCTCCAATTTTTTCCTTAACTTGAAAACATACTGATAACTGTTCATCACCTCATCCGGCTGCCGTTCGTTAACCAAAATTTCTTTCATTATCTGCATGGGTTCTCTCACGGTTCTCCCATACAACAATTCAAAAGGCGCAAATCCGGTGCTTTCCTGTGGCACCTCACGGTAGGCGAATAGTAAAGGATTTATAAATTTATTCCACTTTTTTGGTTGTTCATTACAGAGTCTTTTTAGCATCCTTTTCATCGTTCCGTTGAATTTTTCAACCAGGCAGTTACAAATTGGATGATATGGACTCGTGCTTAGCTGCTTCACATTTAACAGCCTGGACACCTCCTTCATGCACCGCGATACAAACTGAGTCCCCAAGTCGGTTAATATTTCATCTGGTACCCCGATCCTAGAGTACAAGTCCACCAGGGCTTCTGCAACCGTCTCTATATCAATATTCTTTAAAGAAACCACTTCAGGATACCTTGTGGCGTAATCAACAAGGGTGAGAATATACCTATGTCCATCCTGGGAAGAAGGCACAATTGGACCTATCAGATCTACCGCCACTCCTTTAAACGGGGTCCCTATAAGTAGGACTTTCGTCAATGGCATTTTACCACCTTCCCTTTCGGCACCGTCTTCTGACATATTTCGCACGAATGACAGAATCTGGATACATCCTCGTTCATCCCAGGCCAGTAGAACACCGAGAGTACCTTGTCAGTCGTCTTTTTAATCCCGAGGTGTCCTCCCATGATGCTATCGTGCGCCATAATAATTACTTCCTTCCGTAGTTTCTTTGGTACAACGACTTGCTCGCTCGGACCTTCTTTATCTTGTTTACACCTGTACAAGATTCCTTTCTTTACATCGTAATACGACCGTCTTTCTTCCTTATTTTTTATCTCGCTCAAGACCCTACATCTGTTCAAAATCTCATCTCGCTAAAATTTGATGAACTTTTCACGAGTGATTTTGTCGTTACTTGCTTGTCGAGCGCTTTCCGGCGTAGTCGGACTTTCATTATGCAAACTACACGCGCGCGATGCATACACTTGGTCAACGGGATGTTCTAATACATCGTCGGGCTGTGTAGTTTCTTCCGACTGCGAGTTTATTGATTCACCCGCGCATGACACTATCGCTTGACTGTCGAGGTGCCCCGTCATGTCACGATGAGCTTCGGCTTCTTCCTCCAGAGAACTATCCATTGCCCTCGCGCGTGATACCATCTCACTATATGCAGGATCCTCTGCATTCCTTGCCCCGGAAATGGTCCCTATTATGAAATCATATATGGCATCGTCCAGAGCTATGGCTTCTACACGACCCACCCGTATAGTAGGGCGTAACGACGTCGATCATAACAACGGGTGCATCTCTGATCGTGTTGTCGATCATCAGTATCTGTTTCCTCCTCCCAGTTCTCTGTTCTGCCGACGTATATTTCTTTTTAACAATGGCGGAGTCACAGCCGGTGTCCCTCAATACGTTCGCCGCCATACCATTAATCTTTCCGTCAACAACGGGCATCATTGAATTCACAACGTTAGGTCTTACATACTGATTACATTACATTACTCTTTACACATGCGACTCTGATGACAGGTATCATTCTGCCGCATGCTAAAGCGATCTCGTTGTTATTGTTCACATGTTTCATGAGGTCAGAGTCTTTATTGGTACTTAAATCACCGCGAGTCGCTGTAATATCAGAGGCGACTTCTTTATCCCACTGTTTAACTTCAGTTGTTATGGCAGCAGCTGCCCTTTTGGGTCCTTCTCTCCAATTGTTGGAACGGTTGTTATCATGGTTCCTGTATTGGTTGTCTCTCCTAAAGGCGCTATAATTTTCACAATCAAATGCCTTATGCCCTTTCTTTCCACATTTGAAAAACGTGGACTGATATTTAGGTCTTTCGGTGTATTTAAAACTTTCGATGGCATCTTTCTTCTCTTTCTTGGAGGGGTCTTCTCTACTAGTCGTTGATGTCAAATTTTTGTTGTGGACCAGGAGATAGTTCTCCGCTTCTTGAGCAATGACATCTAATTTATTAATCTTCCTTTCCCGTAAAAATGTTGCCAGTTCTTTCGGGCAAGTGTTAAGAAACTTCTCCGCTATTATCAAATTGATGATGTCATTAAAATCCTTATTTATCTCCGCCAGTTCTGTCCACTTCATGACGTAATTCTTCAACCTATCTATGAATTGTATGGGTCTTTCATCTTTATATGCCTTCGCACTCCTAAATTTTATTCGGTAGCCATCTTCGGTCAAATTGTAGCACAGTAGGAGGGCAATCTTAAATTTGTCGTAGTCTTTCGAATCTTCTTTAAGAATGCGGGAATATGCGACTGAAACTTTCCTTGTTAACAATGCACTAAGATGGGATGCCCAATTCCTTCTGTCCCATCCATTTATTTCCGCAAATCTTTCGAAGCGTTCAAGGTAGCAGTCTATTTCGTCTCTGTTATCCGCGAAAGGAGGAAGCTTAGGCTCTCTCGCCTTAACATCGTTATTGTTTGCAGCTTGTTGTTGATTACTATTGCCTGCTTGCAATTCTATTCTCCTGAGATTTAGCTCGTGCTCTCTTTGTCTCTCTGCTGCCTATCTGTCAGCTTCTCTTTGTCTCTCCGCTGCTTTTCTTTCTTCTCTGGCAGCCACTCTTTGTCTCTCTTCTGCTTCTTTCTGTCACTCTGCTGCTTCTCTGTCAGCTTCCCTCTGTCTCTCTTCTGCTTCTTTCTGTCTCTCTCTGCTTCTTCTTTGACAGCATCTATCTGTTCCTTTATAAACTCTTTTACCTCTTTTCCCTTTTGTCCAAGATCTAGGACGATTTTTGCTATTGCCGTGCAATCCATATTCAAATGTTATATTTTAATAGAGACTCACACTTTAAAAATCTATATCACTAGAGTTGACTTTACTCTGAATGACGACGGTGATATTCTTTTAGGAACTGTTTCAAATAAGACCGCTGATATATTCCTACTCTTAGAAGTAAGTTCAGACAGAGTCTTCAATTTATTGGTCTCGGTATTTCTTTTTCTTTTTAGAAAATCTTCCGGACAGAGCCTCCAATTTATTGTCACAAGATGATGATCTTATCAATAACAGCGTGACAATTCCCGGAATTCGTTTATTAAACAACACAAAATAAAACAGTAAAAGTTGTAAAAAATGTCTTGGGTATGATTCAGGAAGTACGTTTCAACACTCATAGATACGGAGTGCAGTGAAACCTACAAAGTCTTCAGATCTCTAAGTTACTACGGAGTCGCAGATGCGCTTTTCAAAATATCAATGATCCTTTACTTTCAGTAAGTAAACTTCTTCCAATAAATAATAGTTCTTTAATCCAGATGAAAGTCGTTCTTAATATTACTAAACTTTCCTTCAAATAGTTCCAATAAGTTCCTCAAAGTCATATAACTTTCATCTATATAATTCCAATATGTTTTACAAGATTGTATAACCTCTCCTCAAATTGATCTAATAGGTTTCTTCCTGGTTACTATCTAAACTCTCTCAAATTCCTTCTGAATAATTACAAGACTTTCTATTCCACGTCCAGAGTATTATAATCTTCAATTATCCTCTAATCCAATTGATAATTGTCCAACCTGATTTCTTCACGCTATCGTAATAGAGCTTTTGGAATCAGGACCT
>JABUQX010119195.1:15000-42500 GCA_015478945.1 Trachelipus rathkii | reverse complement strand
CTAATTTGTTAATTTTAACTATTACAGCATGAAATATAGATCTAAAGCAGTAAGTCAATAACAAAAACGCATAGTGATCAGATGAGGTGGGTCTAGTTGTGGTCTTACTGATTTACTTAATTATTCTTAATGTACGTAAAATATACTTTTTTAATAAATTTCATAAAATTTAGTAAAAGTATTAAGACTTGATATATAAAATTTATAACAAAAAGTAGAAATTAAATAATAAAATTCTTGTCGAAGATAATGTATTTGATATATTATAAGAAGTTAAGAAACTTTGAAATAATTTAGTTATAAAAAATGAATAAATTACTCTAATTAAAACAAAGTTATTAATAAATTATACTTAGTGTCGTAAGTAAATCTGCCAGTTAAGTATAATCTGGTGTGTAGTTAATAAATTGGGCGTTGTGTGTGTGTTGTGGTGTAAGTCGTAAATGTAATAATTGTGTTGAATAGTGAAGTAAATCTGAACATCTTGTGTGTGAAGTAAATCTGCGTGTGTAAGATAAAATCTGGTAGTTCATAATTAAGTTCTGGTATGTGGTGTTTATGTTTACCGCATGTAACTTAAATGTTAAGTTCTAGTAATAATGACCATATAATTATGTATAAGTCATAAGAGTTGGGTGTACTAATGTCAACGTAAACGTGTTCAAATAAAATAACAATATACATGAATTAAATTTAACACTAAATATAATAATAGAAAAAATAATAAAAATAATAGAATAATAAAAAAATAATAAAATAAATAAAAATAAAAATAAATAAAAAGATAAAACAAAATAAAAAAACATAGTTAATTAAACTGAAATTAAAACGAAAAACATATGTGGTGATTAAGCAGAAAGCAGAAAATTAAAGCAGTAAGGCAGAAGAAGTAAAATCAGGTTACAACAGAAAGTTAAGCAGCGTAAAGCAGGTAAACAAAGTCATACTAATCCTATACGTTTAGTAACCCTCTATTATTACGATTACTCTTAAGGTAATGAATATCAGACGTAAACCGTAAGGCAGTAAAGTCTTAAAGCCAGTAAACAGAAGACAGAGGAAAGCAGTTAAAACAAACGCATACTTTAATCCGCTTATTAGTAACAACCTCCTATTCATTTTACTGATGTTACCTTAAAGGTAGAATGCAATAAATATTAATTAAACAAGTAAAACATATAAGTTGAAAGCAGTAAAACATTTAGGGTAAAGCAGAGTAAAAGAGAGGAAGCAGTTAAAACTAGTAAAACAAACATACTCACCTACCCCGAATAATTTAGAAAAGCTTCAATATTTAAAAGATTGTTGCCTATCGTATAGGTTTTAATAAAATTTCGTACAATTGTAGAAAATAAAATGTTTATCATATATGATTTATTTTTTTTTTCTTACCATAGCAATTTTTAAATTTATAAAAAACATCAGCACTAAAATATGAAAAGATTCTGTAGCTTTATAGATTTAGTTCTGCGAAAATGTTTATTTAATAAAATTGTAATGCTAAAATTAATGGGTCAAAAATTACCCATGGAAACCAAAGGTTAGTCGTGGTTTTATACTGTTGTGTATAATGTGTGCAATCTGAATGGTAATGTCTATGGAGTTAAGGTTCAAAGAATGGGTATAAGTAAGGGTTTTGTAGTGTGAGTGTTGGTTTGTGTGACCGCTCTTGGGGGTATACTGTAAATGTAATTGTCATGGTAAATGCATAGTGTCATATTGAATGTGAGTATAAGTGGCATAGTGGAACTGGTTTATTGAATGTGTTATAATGTCAAGTGGGAATGTATGTAGGTGTGTATAAGTATAAGTGGTGGTGTATAAGTATAAGTGGGTGTTGTGGTGTTGTGTCCACATGGGAATAATTAGTATAGATCATACGTCAGTACCTTCAGACCTCTTTAGCACAATACCTACCAAAGCTACTGCATCAGTACACGGAGAGCTCAAGGTGGGAGGATATGTCAGGTGATAGAGATAGGTATAGCAGGGGTGTAGTTACCTAGTTAGTTATAGTTAGGTTAGTGATAGTTAGTCAGTTAGGAGTATAGTTAGGTCAGTATAGGTAGGTTTGCTAGTGTATGCGTATAAGATCCGGCAACAGCCAATATCAGGTCAACAATTTAATATATTATTAATATTATACTACGTATATATAATATATATATTATATAATAATTATATACTATATATATAATATATATATATAATGATATATATATATATATAAATATATATATTATATTATATATACTGCTCCTCCTCTCATCTTCTCTCTTGCTCTTCTCTCTTCTCTCTCCTCTTCTCCTCTCTCTCTCTCCCGTCTCTCTCTCCCTCTCTCCTCTCTCTCTCTCTCTCTCTTCTCTCTCTCTACTCTCTTCTCTCTCTCCTCTCTCTCTTCTCTCCTCTCTTCTCTCTCTCTCTATTCTGCCTCTCCGTTTAATGGCACGCAGTTTGACAAAAGCCACGTTTAGTTCCTGGACGAAACCTAAATACCAATAAATAAAGATAAAAATTATATTACATATATACATTAAAATAATTAAAAAAAATAAATAATTAAAAAATCAAAAGAAAATAATAAATAATTCAAATAAAATAATAGAATTTTCGAACGATCAAAAGGAACAAACAATTAATAGCACACGTCTCCACTATTTTTCGGTTCAGTCACTTTGTGATTCTCAGCATCAAATTATAAACAGAAATAAAATTAAAAATAAAAATACCAAATAATTAAATAATTAAAATAATTAAAATAATAAAATTCATAAAAAATGATTCAATAAAAAATTTTCAAGTGGTTCAATACGTCTAAAGCTGTAAATGTTCGAAAATGTCTCAAACGAAACTGGTCTCTCTCTCTCTCTCTCTCTCTCTCTTCTCTCACTCTCTCTCTCTCTCTCTCTCTCTCTCCTCTCTCTCTCTCTACTCTCCTCTCTCTATCACTATATATAGTATTATATAATATATAAAATGAATATATATAATTATATAATAATATATATAATATATATATCATATATAGTATAATATAATATATAATAAATATAACATAAATATACGTTACAATATACATAAATTATATAATATAATATATATAATATTTATTATTATATATAATATATTATATATATACTATTATTATATAAAATTATTATCATATTATATATTATATTATATTATTATTATATTATTATTTTATTATATTATTATATTTTATTATATATTAAATATAATTATATTATATAATTATATGAACCGCATTGTTTTTAAAACTTAAAAATTAAATTACTGGTATTCTCAATTCTACCGCGTAGGGTGTGTACAAAGTCAGGTGTTTGCCTCGGTTGGAGTCGATCTATTTGATTATTATACCGATGGAACTCGAACAATAAAGATCGTTAAGCTTATGTAAGAAGTTAACACAGATGTAAGGATGGTGAAAATCAGGAATAGCGAACCAGTGGGCGGTGTGTGGTGTGTTGTGTGTGTGTTGGTGTGTTGTTTCTTGTGTCGTGGGGTGTGGCAATTGGTCGGTAAACTGCGGATGCATCAGAACGTAGCGCATTATACTCTCAGTATGAACCTCGCGGAAGCGCGCAGAAACGGCGCTGGCTTGCGATTCCACCTCGTGGTGCGACGATCGAAACAACAAGTGTTAAATATTCAAAAAAGGCTAGCCCTAAACATATCAAAAATTACTGGCAAAAAATGACCCATGTCGAAAAAAATACGCAGGGTACGTACAACGGGTGGCTAACGCAAACCGTACGCCCCTTCTCAAAGCGGCTAAAAATAGTTTGCCAAAAAAAAAGGGTTCTCAAAATCAGGGTTTCAATAAAATTGTTCTCAAAAAATCCGGGTTCTCACAAAATCCGGGTTCTCAAAGAATCCGGGTTCTCAAAAAAATCTGGGTCTCAAAAAACGTCAAGGCCCAAAAAGGATAAGGTAAAAAATTCAGTACCAAAAGGATCAAGGTCAAATGTCGGTCAAAAATAATGTCAAATAAGATGGTCGCGTCATTTACTCGGAACCTTCCCCTACTACTACTGGTAAGGACAAAAATTATAATAGGGCGATCCGGATCCGGGGACGAGCGAACAATTTTAAATACTACGGAGTCACCGGTTCAATCTAGAAATGCGACCGAGCCGATTGTAATCTTTAAAATCTGGACCGTGAGCCGGAGTTGTAAGCCGGAGGTAATTCAAAATGCTGAGCCAAAAATTTGCCTCTCGCACCCCAGATATATTAATATGTATATAATTATATATTTATATATATATTAATAATATAAATAATAATATAATATTATATTTTAAAATACTTAAAATTCATTTTACATAATATATAAAATAAAATATCTTTTTATATAATATAATATAATATAATAATATATTATATTAATAAATATATATAATTACATATATATATATATATAGTATATATATATATATATATATATATATATTATATATATATAATATATTATATATAATATCATATAATATATATTATATATAAATTAATATAATATAATAATATATATATATATAAGTATAATATATTAAATATAATATTATAATATATATATTATATATAATTAATAATAATATATATAAATATATATATAAAATTATAATATAATTATATAATATTAAATAATACTAAAAGCAAAAAAACAAAAAAATATATTTTGACAAAAATCATATTTTGACAAAAAATCCTTATGTTTTGGGAGCAAAATCCTGATTTTTGCACAAAAAAATCTCTATTTGCAGCTAAAATCAACGTAAAAAGATCAGTTGAAAAACTATTATTTTCCGTGCCATCCTTAAATAATATATAATATATATATATATAATAATATAACTTATAATAATAAATTTACACATTAAAGCTAAATATCAACGAATAGCACCAAATATATATATATATATATATAATATAATTAATAATTATATATATTATATATAGATTATAATATAATATATATGTATATATAATATAATAATTATAATAAGATATATATATTTAATATATATAATAATATATATATATATTAATATATATATAACTATAAATGATATTATATATATATATAATATATATATATATATATATATATAATATATTATAATATATATATATATATATATATATATAATTATATATATATAATAAGTAATAATAATATATAAATAGATATATATATATATATACATAATATATTATATATATAGATAAAATTAATAGAATAGTATATATATATATATATATAATAATATATATAATATAATTATAAATAATATAATATATATAATAATATATAATAATATAATAATAGTATATAATTATATATATAAATATAAATATAATTATATAATGAAGCAAAATATGCAGCGAGACCACTTTTGAAAAACGTCACCCATAAACGAAAAGTTAAATAATTGCAAACCCTTTACAAAGAATAAATTAATATTATTTATTTTCTTTTTCCGTAAACTAAAATTGCCTTGATTCCAAAGAATTTCTTCTGTTTGTATATTTTAACTAGGGCCAGCATCTGAATGTCCAAATATATATAATATATATAATATATATAGTATATAATAATATATATAAATAATATAGTATAATAATATACTATATTATATATATATACGCATATATAAAATAATTAAATATAGTATAGTATATTATAATTATTTATATAATAATTATATTATATTTATTATATATACATATATAATGAACATAAATTATATATAATATATATATTATTAATATATAATATATATATATATAAGTATATATATGAATATATTAATATTATAAATAATATATATATATAATAAATAATTATATAATATATATATATATATAATATATTATATAAATTATATAATATAATAATATATATAAATATAAATATATAATTATTATTGAAAATCTATATAAAAATCTAAATGATTCTGAAAAAAATTCTAAGTTCATAAAAATTGGATCCAGAAGTTAATTAAGGCAATTTTAAGAAAATTGTTTAATGCAAGACTCGTGCAATAATTCATAAGCCCCACTTAAAGAAATTTCTGAGAATTACGAACGTTAACTTAAATTTTTTGTTAACTTGAGAAAGTTTTTCATAATAATATGTTGATAAAAAACAAATATACCATAATAATATATATATATAATAGTATATAGATATATATTATGTATATAAATATATTATAATATAATATATATAATAAATAATATATATATATAATAATATATGCTATTATATAATTAATATATAATATATTATATATTAATATTACATATATAATAAATATAATATAAAATATATATATATATAATATAATATATATTATATAATATATATATATATAAAATATAATAAATATTATATATATATATATAATATATATATATATATAATATTAAATATATAATATATATTAAAGATATAATTATATTATTAAATTAATATAATTAATAATTATAATATATATAGTATAAAATATGTATTATTATATATATATATATTATATATATATATATAACTATATATATATATATATATATATATATAATAGTAAGGTCACTCTCTGTGAAGTGGAAAGAACAATCTATATCCAGAGCTGAAACTACAGACACGACTCCCGAAAACCAGGTTAGTACAAAACCCGCGACCGGATGCCCATGCACCGTTTTTTCTGGAACTAAGCCACTCCGAAGCCGCCCACTTGTGACTGTGAAATCCCAAGCAGCATGTACCTTTCTAAAAGTAGTACAAAATAAAGCTCAATACAACTATATTAAAAACAAGCAAATGATGCTAATTAAGATAATTAACTCCAAAAACAAGGTGAGTTTAGAAAAAAAAGGGCAGCCTTATATAAGTACATTAGTTTAAGCAAAGTTTACGCAACCTAGACGAGTCGGGGGACCGAAGCTAGTTTAGAAATAGGGTGCAACGAAAACGCATTAGAATTAGCAATAGCGTATCATAAAGTAATTCCAAAATCATAGTAAGGGAAACACAAAGTAAGTTTCAATGCATCCAGGTGTTAATTCGCAGTAGGCTTAAGTAGCGTTCAAGCAATTAGTCCAAACTTAGTAAGGCTAGATAAAGAACAGGAGATATTAAGACCGCAATTTATTTTGATATATATGTGGAAATAACACTCTGGATAGCCTTATTTTCCCACATACTAACCCTCGGTCGTGCGCGTTTACATAGCAGTTGTTGGAGGCCAGCTGGGTTATAGTAGTCAGTTGAACACCCAAAAAATTTAGAATTAGAAACTTTTAAATATCTTAAGCAAAATATAATAAGTCCATAGTTCGGATTTACATCTAACCCTGCGGAACACGGTGCCACATAAGCAGTTTGGAGTGAGGCTAGCTGTTAAGTACCAGAGTGAACAGCCCCAATCATCTTCTCTCTCCTCATCTCTCTTCTCTCATCCTTCTCTTCTCTTCTCTCTCTCTCCCCTCTCCTCTCCTTTTCTCATCTCTCTCTCTCTCTCTCTCTCTCTCCTCCTCCTCTCTCTCTCTCTCTCTCTTACTCCCTCTCTCGGAATCTCTCTTCTCTCCTCTCTCTCTCTCTCTCTCTGCTCTCGCTGCTCTTCTCTCTCTCTCTCTCTCTCTCGTCTTCTCTCTCTCTCTCTCTCTCTCTCTTCCCTAGTCAAAAATTACAAACAACCTAGGCAATTTTTATAAAACAGCCTCACACTCATACCCAATGTAATGCTGCTTCATGCGAATGTATTTCAAGGAAGATCCCTTTCCTGCCTGTGTATGCATATATACATGAACACGCTCCTCCCGAAACTAATCAATCTTTTACTGATGTGATACTTTCATGTTCAGATTAATGTCATCTCTTTATGAAAATGGGGATACCAGAGGACCTTCCTCGCCTTGATGCATATACATAAAAAAGCCTCTCTCCCAGAACTAATAATCATTTGTTATACACTCCACAATAGGCTTCATATTCTTAGGAATTCTGCCTCAGAAATAGTCGTTATGTGGGGAAATAATAACTATCAATCTGTTTAATGCAAAGGGTTACCAGGGGAGAATCCTTTCTCTCCTGATGCATATTACATAAAACAGCCCTTTTTTAAATAAAATATTTACCACTCTGGGCATAAGCTTCATATTCGTATAATTCTCGCATAATTATATTCATATGTAGATAAATAACTAGGTTTCCCTTTCTAAGTCTTTGTTTTTTTTTATTAGACAGGCAACCTCCTTGTAAAATAAGTAGGAAGAATAAAAATTGTAAAACGATAACTTCTCAATCAACCAAAACGGTCTAAGCTCCCGGCTCATAGTACCCGAAGAGTAAATTAGATCCCAGCGGGAATCAGAACACCCTACAAACAACGCCAGGGAAAAAAATAAGAACGAAACCCCAATCACTTTGACCTTTGTAGTACTGTTTTAACGTACATTACCCACTCATTGTTGTTTGCCTTTTCTATCTACTTCACACTGTTCTCAAGCCAGCGTGCACCATCATAGAGCCAGCTCGCGCCATAGTTCAAACTAATGTCTGACCCCACTTGTACTTCTGTATTATACGAACATATAATTGTTCAAATTCGGATTTTTATTTTTTATTTTCTTATCAAAGCTATACATACTTATAACTATATATATATATATTATATTATTATTATATTAATTATTAATTATTTATTATTATTATTTATAATTATATATTATCGCCCCTTTTACCCTAACAATGTATACCACACCGTGTTCTTGGATATCCCTGTCACACTCACGCAAAATAAAAAAAAAAAAATAAAGGGATGTTAAAAAAAAAAAAAAAAGGAAAAACGTAATTATATATATAAATATATATAATATATATATTATAATATATATTTTATAGATAATATAATAAATATATATAATATTATTATATATATATATATTAATATTATATAAATATATATATATTATATATTATATATAATATTATATATATAATATATTTAAATATATATAATATCAAGGTGATTTGGCAATTACTATGCGCAGCCTCATTTAATCCTTGTCTCAGCTCCTAAGTTGTATCTTGATTTCCACCCTCGTGTCCGTAGTATAGCCTCGCTCTCTCCGAATCTTATTAATTTTTTTTTCTTCTTCAGTTCTACAACTTCTACCCTTCATCATATAATAAATCTTTCCTTAACTTTCAACCTTTCTTCTTAAACGATCCCGATGCTTGTTGACTTGACTGAAGTCACCTCCTGACCATCGAGGACTAGAAGAAATATCGAGATTTAAGCTCTACCCAAATCTCCTCCTCAAATCAGGATGGCTCACACTGAAACTCGTACCAACCCTACAAACACTCTCAAAACCCTTTATATCACCGACTGCTCCCACACAGGAATGAACAATTGTTGAAACTCTGCTTAGGCATCTCACGGTCGACCAAGAAGACCCTCGGGAATTATGGATTACGATGTGGTTTTGGCACTCATCTACAGGGGAAAGAATAATCCACCTCTCCATCAAAATTCCGCTCACAATCCAGCACTGACAAATCAACAACCCATTGTCCCTCACTAGTTTGCCGCTAACAGCAAAGACAAATTTCCGCGCCTCCGGTGACTCTTGGTCCAACACCTCTTACCCGTTCTCTCTTTCTCCTACCTCTTCACCTCTCGCACCCTCAACCTTCTACAACTCACGCCCAACACATCTCCATACACCAAGCGACCTCCGCCACCCTTCCCTCCTCTTGTTCCTCAACCGCCTTCTGCCTCCTATCCAGCTCAAACTCCTTATTCTCACCCACACCAATGTCCTATCCCACGGCTTCGCATACAACCGTCCTCCTCGGCAGCTCTGGTATACCGGCGTTTCGGGTTCCGAAACGGCATGCGATACTAAGAACGCCTTCTCTCCCTTACAGCGCAATTTAAGAATAACACATTTCTCTTTGTATCCCACTCCGTCCAAACTTTCGCCTTCTCGCTTCCGCGTTCACCTTCTGCTTCTTCCTCACCGCACCATATCTCCAGGGGTACTGATTATCACCATTTACTTTCGCAGATGCCAAGCAATCGACCTTCTGCCCTCTCTATCAGAAACTCAGTCATCCAAACCCGTCTAGGGCGACGGGATATCTGGTGCTTCTAATTCCCTACTATCTGACAACAGATGTTCCTTCATCTACATCAGTTCCCACTATACAACTGCCTTCTTATCGATCCGCGCTATGGCCTTTCGATTACCACAACCCTTCTCAAGACTCTTATCCCTCTTTCACTCCGTCAACTCTTCGCTTCAGATCGCCTCCATCCGTTATATGGAGAGCGTAATGTACGTGGATCTCGTCTCATCCGGCCGCCAACATTCCGTGGCTTCTCTCCGAAGTACACAGCCCATCCGCAGCGACTACTTGTGTCCCATTTCAATCTTGTAACCTCGTATAGCGTCTGACGTTGACGTATACTCTCTCTTTACTTCTCACGGTTCCCTATGTTCTCGAGCTAAGGGGCATTTCCGCTACCGCTCCGCTTCGGTAGTGTCTCCCTTCCTTCTATCCGCAGAGACTTCCTTACATTATGGCTCCTTGCTCTCAGAACCCCTTATAGCATTTCTTTTTTGTTGAATCTATACAGAGACCATTGCCCACCCACTTATCCGAGCTCGCGCCCCTCCTGGATAAACTCGAGAAGCGCGGCCAAGGCCGAGTTTGATCACAGTTGCAACGCAGTTTGCGCCCGTCAAGAGTTTTTTGTCTTTCCGCTACACCATACCCTAGGCACCACGGGAGGCATTGGAGACCCTTGTGGTGATTTTGCTATAATCTCACAACACCGGCATAGCACCATGTACCGGCAGAGCCTTCTTATAAAAGTACACTTCCCAACCTGTCCAACACCATTTTTTCTTCTTGAACTGATTCAGCCTACCATCAGATACACCGTTGGCTCGGAACTCCCAAGACATCTGTAATCACCCCCTTTCCCTTAGTATACAAATAATGCCATCGTTGAAAGGCAGCCAGTACCTTCCAGAGTTCATCGATCTTATCCTTCCTGCCGTCCGTTCTTGGTCATATTTAGCATGACTCTTTTAGTCGCTTCCTCCTCCGAAGAACATAGGATCACCTACGTTCCGTCTTTCGAGTGATACAATTTTTCGTCTTCCAATCCTACCAGTGTGTATGTGTCGGCGCGTTCCTTAATTCCTTTGGGCACACACAGCTTTCGCGAGGAGTTTGCCCTCTTGTGTCGACCGGGATCGCCCTAGCGGCCTCCTCGTTTTTTCCCCAAAAATTCAAAAGCAACAGCTGTCAAGTATTCGGAAGAGATCAACGCGTACATCAGATGGCCTGAATCAAGCGAGCAGCCCCAGCCGACCGCGTACCGCAACGCAGCGCCGGAAACAGCAGGTTATATTTATATGTATTATATAATTAGTAGTTACTGATAACCGTGAACATCTATCAAGAAAAATAGAGTAGTCGATGGATCGCGCTTATGAGTTCAGAGTAGTGTCTGTAGTAAGCGAGCCTATAGGTAAATCCTCTACTTCGTCCTCTATAACTCGGGTAGTAGTGCATTAGCTCCCTCATCTCAAGATATACTCCGCTATCCTGTGATTCAGCGAGTAAACTTTGCAAGGAGATGGCACATCTCTCGCAGATTGGCTAACAATTAATCTGTGGTGGGGCGAAGACGATAGCGAGCTCAGTGAACTCAAATAAGAGAGAAAATGTTATGTCCAATGAAACCCATTCGTGCCCCGGCATTCATTCACAATGGTTATCTACGACAAATCCAATGTTGACATTATCTCCCAACTTGCAAATCTAAAATGAAATCCTTAAATTTGGAAACTGACACACCAAGGAACCTTTTCTTCTCTTGAGTCATCCTGGATCAGTTTCCTTCACGTGGTGTTCACTCCTTCGCCCTATTCGTGTATTTCTTTTTTTTTTGTTTTTTTTTCATCTGAGAGATCTCTCTCCTTGTCCAGTTTGCTGTCATTTAACAAATTTTTCTTCTTGTTTATGTTTATATTACTGTTACTGTGCCAGTAAGGGAACGGTTTGACTATGAAGTATTATTTCTTCCAACATTGCGAACTAGATACCAAGCCTAACTTTATCGATATTTGCTTTTGCCCATCACATCTTTTCGTTAGCTCTATATATCTATTTTCACTCAAAACTTGGTTTCTATATCATGAACAATTTTTCCATACCCACCACCTTGACACAAAACACACCTACTGTACAGTTACTAACACGCACCGGCAACAGCCAAATGCTACCAGTGTGATTATCGATACTAACTAGAAGATATTATCACAGCGCCGGTAGTGATAATGTCATACCGCGGTATTTTATCATCTATCTCATGATTGGAAATATAAGTTTAAACCGCTGCCCCCTAAGTCTTAGACTAGTAGATTATAATACCTAATTCAGCCATACGGTAGCCTAGTAGCAATAGACAATATCGATTTCTTATTCAGCACGACTATCGTACATACAGCATCTCAGGATTATGATCGCTCAATACTTTGTACAACAGGCAACCGAATCGAGCTCATCTGGATAACACACCCCACACCACACCACCCCGCGCACACACACCTACGTATTTACTGCCAATTCTCTATATTTATATATATGTTTAGCGTAAAATAAGGCAGTGCTTCTTATGCAAAGTTTCCATCAGTCGTCATTAGGACATCACACATACTCAGGGTGCGATAGTACGTAGGCTACTACGACTCATAACGTATATATATAGTATAATAACGGTCATCGTGAGTGAGGGGTGCTTATAATAAAGGAATAAATACCGACTGATATTGAGATCAATACCTATAGGTATATGATATTCATCGCGCCTTTATAGAGTACGTGTACATACTCTATTCTATAAATACATCGAAAGCGCCCGCAGCACTGCGTGGATCATGCCCTCCATATAAAGTACTACAGCTTAAAGAAGTGCTATAACAGATTTTCCCAAAAAAGAATAAATAGATTATAAGATGGTTATTTAGTGAGCTCGTCTTTACCTCCATTCCCATCTGAAATTATATTAGTAGCAGCGTAAGAGAAGTCCTGACAAAACTCGGAGTATTAAGGGTTGTTATTTCGATTCGTTTCAAGAGCTATCTTATCGCTGTTACAACCGCTCGTGCATTTATGCTTTCCAAGATGTTCATACCAAGACGAATTTCAGAATGATATGACTCCTGTTCCATTTAAAGACACCATTTTCGTGCAATGTCTTGTAGCTATTCTCAGCTTTTATGGTTGCAACTTTTACGAGGTCTGCCTTATTGTGTGGTGTTCTCTTAACCACTAGTAGTGCATCTAAACTTAGTAGTATATATTATATCTCTAGAATATGAGTGAGCGCGGTATTTAGGTCTCATAAAGCTCCTACTCACTGTATTAGGATATATTAATTGAGGTAGTATAGGCTTTAGGGCGGTAGGTAGCGTATAAGATAAAGCTCAATTAACAACTCCAGTCCACTCCTTACTTCGAACTAGAGGGGTGGAAACGGTGTACTATATACAGCAGCTATATTACAAATAGCTTCTTACTAGCAGGTACACATCCCACTAATACCAGTAACATACTGTACGGAGCTCGTATCACCGTGGTTGATACTATTATAGTATATATAAGATAGCCACTGCCGTTAAGGAGAACTACGAGTATCAGATATAGGGTCAGTTGCCGAACTCTGATAGAGTTAAGTACTTCTACGTTCGTCTCCTGAGACTATCTGCTCTACGTACGATATGGCGTACGCGCATAACTGTATACCCGTCATACTGGCTATACTAGCGGAGCCCACCTACGCAGACGCATACTCGTATATGTAATAATATCGCGGGACCCTGCGTCCGGAAAATATATACCGTATCCGACCTCCGCGTATTCTATAATGCTTATAAAATAGTATGCACGCTAGGACATTATGATACTACAGAATAGGATAGCGGTCTTTAGGTATATTATAACTCCAGATGTGGAGCATGAGATCTTCCCACTCGGGTACACCCTCATGCCAACCCATAAAATTAATATAATCAGATCTTGCCATCTCTTCTTTCTGGGGTTTACCTCAGCAAAGCGCGCTGCTCAATCAGATTGGGAGAGGATTGTGATACGGATTGATCGACTCATTCAATCTTACAAGTACATTAATCAATCACATGACTTATAATTAGTATAACAAACAGAGATGCTCACATAATAGCTTGAAGATCTATCGTGAGAATAATTAGTGCAATAGCATTAGCCTATATTGATGGAGTAATAGGACTCATAATAAGCTCCAATAAATATAATAATCAATACGTGAATAAATAGAAATAATTCACAAATAAAGAGTAATGAATCATTAAGTAATCGTGGGCCAAAACCAATGTCGAGCTTTACATAACATAAGTAATAAATGATCATGCTTATTATCACCATAATAAATAATAATAATAATCGGACACATAATAAAAAGGTTTTCACATGTTATAATTACATTAAATATTAGATGTACTCTCAATGGCGCTGGGACTAGCTGTCTCCAATTAAATTTAGTCGTTGAGCAGACTCTAAGTATTATCGATCGACTACCAACTTACGTGTTGAAGTGTCTCACATCGCACTCGGTTAAGTGAATTTCAGTAATCGTTAGTGTCTATATAAAATCTTAGCCTACTCATATTCTATACTATGTAACCGCTTAGACTACAAGTTCCATAGTGTATATAGGTTACCTTTATTATGCCTCTATCATAGTAGTCGCCTCATCCTCAGCTCAGTACTAGGTCCTACCTACCTCTATTATATACCACCACCTATTTCTACTCTATACTACTCCAGTATCTACGCACAATATACGTATCAGCAGTTCACACTATTCTACTTCGCTTTAACGGTAGCCTCACTATACCATACGTCTTCCATAACACTAGTCCATAGCTAATCCGTCACTTATATAACACCAGCCCTATGTGCGGGTCAGCTAGGTACCTCATGAGCGTACTATGAGTTAGTATGCTCTATACTCCCTATCTATAGTACTCAAAAATATTATATATACTGATTACGGGGTATAGTATTTTGATTCTTTATAAAGCAGCAGCCAGGGGTTTAGCGTCCCCGAGTGGTCACGACCGTCACACCAAAGCGAGGTGATGCGATTCGGAGTAGAGCGCCCCTGCCGCGGTCGCCAAACTGCTCGGGTTGAAAGAATGTGAGCTATTCTTTGCCTTGGCTAAGCTTTGTCTTGCCCAAGACGTTTCATGAGTTACACCAACCCGCCCCCCCCCGCCCCCCAATTTTAGTATTAAGGTTTTTTTTTTTTTTTTTCTGCTCGTGGGGCGTGTTATTGATTATCTGTAATTATATTATTGAATCCTATAAATTTTGAAGGGACTTACTGATTAAAGGAAATAAATATCTTGAATGTATTACATGAAAGTGACCTTAAACTAATACATGAATAGTTACCAACTACAAAGTCATGACAGTATAATATATAAGGTATAAATAGTACCTAAAACATCATACCCTTTAGTGATGTCGATAAGATAGGGTTATATATTGTATATGTAAGGTAGTTTCTACAGTTATGACTGTATCTAACTAGATATAGCCACGTACCGCCAAGCCGTTACTACCAGACTATCACTTATGATATTATTGGGTAAATGTTTATATACTATACTAGGTCAACAGACGTACGTAGGACGTCACGCCGAGCGAGTAAGTATAATAAGTCACTACAATAGATAAAGAGGTGTCAGATCATAATAATATAGATCCTAACAGAAGGAATAAAAATATCAAATAATGTAATCGATAGATAAGGCAATGATCATAACATATGATTATCAATACCTCATAAGCTTAAACCTAACATAATTATAGTACTAATGAGTTCCAAATTAATAAAATTACATATACTACCTAAGAGTAAGTAATAGATCATTATTGAATATTATATAATTATCAGAATCAAAGTATATTAAGCCAAACTAGTTAATAGATCGTAATGTACATAGTTAAGGCTACGGATAAAGCTTATAATAGGTAGTTAAAATAATCTAGTATAGTTATTCTACTCAACGTAAAAACGTACTACAGGTGAAGTAATAACTATATATATATAGTTAGCTCACGAATAAAAAGGCCAAGATATAAGATTGGTATAATCACTGCTATTAAAATTAAAGAAGCCGCAAAGTCTAAAACAATTTAGTAATAGGATAAATGATAACAATAGGTACATAAATGAACACGACTCTCACATGGGTTGGTAATCATAATGTTCGCTATAATAGTATTATTTATATATATATATTACATGTTATGTTATATATTGTGCTATATGTATGTATTATACAGAATATTAAATATTATTATGCATAGTATAGCTAGTGAGAGAGTTAAAAAAAACTATTATAGAGAGTAAAAGTAATACCATAATTATTCATATATCTTAAGCTATTATAATTATTGAGAAATAACATATTTACTTTAGTAATTTAAATTGCCTTTATTTGAATGCAATCGATACTACCCATTATTTATTAAGCTTATAGTTTCATGAGTTGTACTTCGCAATTATTATGATGTCTTATTTATCAATTAGAATCAATGGTAAATTAAATATGTTCTGTGATTGCGTAAACATCTTTGTGTAATTAATGTTTTTCTTTTTTTTTTAGCTGATATGTTACTACGATGATGATCTCAAAGAACTTATCATATTTGCTACTGTTGATTTCTAGCTCACATCTTACCAAAAAAAAATGTGTATGTTACAGTTGTTTTTAAGTATTAATTTATGAAACTTATACGTAGGGAGACAAGCTTTGTAAAAAATTCTGTAACGCTCTTAATAGATATGACGTAGAATAGAAGTAGATAGATAGATAAGAAATAAGATAGAGTAGGTGGTTCGGCTAGATAGAATAGATAGCATAGATGATTAATAAGAGTAGATTAGATTACATAGAAATACGCTAGAGTAAGCTCAGATAAACATGAGATAGGAGTACCAGTAGATAAGATAAACTAAGATAGGACTCCAATGAGTATAGAGTAGTTAATTTAGATTTAGGATACGAAATCAGATAAGCTATGGAGTGTGGTGTGTTCTTTGTATTTGTGTGTTTTCTTGAGAAAGTGTATGTCAGAATTTGTGCTTCATATTTTTTTCATTTTTATGAAAAATATATCTGGAAAATTAGAGTTTACATTGAACACAGCATGGGAGAAACAGCAGTAATTCTTCTACGACAGACTCTCAAATACACTTACGTCTAGAACGCTCTTCTCTCTAACTGCTCTCTACTACTCGACAGCTCTGTATTTGTTCATTTCGAGTAATTGCTCTTCTTCTGGCGTAGACTAACTATGATATCACTCATAATCCCCGCCCAACTCACTTAGCATCGCCCACATGTGCGCTCTGCCTATACTCTCTCTTAACCAAACAATCCTCACGTATTATAGTCACGCATACTCTTTCTCCGTGTCATCTGGACGTCATTGTCTAACACTAGCTAAAATTGTCATATAACGGTGTATTCTGTACGTCCAAGAAATCCAAATATTCAGAACTTGCTAATTACTATACTCTTCGAAAATGGCTCGTTTGTATTAAATTCATAGGCCGGACTGATACCAATTGGATGGCAGCTTTCGCAGCGATATTAAATTAGCACTCTCTTCAATAAGAGTTTACCATGAAAATGTTTCTTTCGCCTGATAGAATAGGAATGATAAATATTATACAAATGGGACACAAACACACTCGATAGCAAGCAGTAAGAATCACTTGAGTTTGAGATATCATTTTTCATATCTCAGAGTGTTATTAACATTGTTAGTGTAGCTAATACAATTATATAAGGTTTAGGTTAGTTTTTCTATTTTAATCCTATCATTAATGCAGAGACCTCTCTAGTGTTTTGCACCATTGATTTCATTGTTTATTAAGAGACCACTTCCTCGCTTCTCTTTTTCTAACTGATTTCATATTATATCTATGACCCCATCTAGCACGATAAGCGCATTTATTTACTCTTGAATGAATAAATTTATATTCTTGCCATCAAATACGGATGGAATAGTTCTATAGTCAATCCTATCTGTTAAACGAATGTTGTAGATCTTTTGCAATACTTATTGGACATTAATAGTGATCGAGCATAAATTGGGTACAGAAATCCTTTTCCTGCTTTGTATCACATTTATGAATACGTGTGTTAAATTTTAATATAGTTGTACCGTAATGACATAACAATGACAGCAACACATATTACCCGAAGAGAAAGGCTCCGACACATTACACAGCATGACACACACGCACTCTAATATATGGAGTAATAACGGTAGGTTTACCTCAGTCTGAGTATTGCAAGTCTGTGAGTATGATGAGATCAGGTGATATTTACCAACTCCTCTACCTATTGGGAATAAAAGATTGAAAAAAATGAAATAATAAATTTTTTATAGAACATGAGAATGCTGTCAACAACTCAACTAATATAATAGCTATTACTGTAATTACAATATATTATTAATTATATAATATTATATATTATGATAATATAATAATTATATATATTAAATATAATAAAATTTTATATATATATAATTTAAATATAATATAGATAATAAAAATATAGTATATTAATATATATAAGTAATATATAATAATAATAATAAGTATAGATATAAATATATATATAATTAAATAATAATATTATTATAATAGATTATATATTATATAGTATATAATAGATAATATAATATAATATAATTAAGATATTATTTATTATATTAATTAATAGATTAATATTATATTATGTGTATCAAACAAGGTACAACGCAGGACACAGACAAAACACACGACCACACACACCACAACTAACCATCAACACAACTAACACACACATAACACAGGGTCAACATCACTATATTTTATATTATAATATATATATTAATATATAATATATAATATATATATATAATATATATTAATATATAGATTAAGTTATTAATAATATATATTATTGAGTATAATTATAGTATAATTATTAATAGAATATGTAATATTAATATATATTATAAAATATTAACATATATTGATGATATATATATAGGTATATGATATGTAGTATATATATTAATATATATTACTATATATATATATATATAATATATAGTATATAATACTATATATATATAGAAATATAATAATATATTAGAATAGATATATATATAATATTAATATATATATTATAATATACAGAAGCTGTTAAAAAAAGCGTAAAAAACTTTCCAAAAAATAAATCTAGATTTAAGATTTATGTTAGTGGTATTATCATATATTATATTAAGAAGAGATATTTGTGTTAATCTAATCACTATTTAGTAGAAGCAAAGGTAAAGTTAAGAAAAATCTAAAATTACATACGTTATTCCGTTTCTAAGATGATTTATAGCTTTCACGATGTACATTTTATTATCTTAAATTGATTAATTCAAAATAGTAAGAGAGAAATATATGAATCTCAAGTTTAAACATTTTCTTACAATTTTGGCTGAGATATAGCTTTTATTTTTATGGCATGAACTTTACAAGTTTGCTATTTGTTAATTATAACAATATATTATATTAAAATATAAGTAATATTAAAATTAATTATAATTTGTTACTTAATATATATATTATTATAATTATAGTCCTATGTAAACTATACTAATACAAGGCGGTAATAAATAATATTTTATACTCTATATTAGGGTTATACCAGTAGTGTGCTATTAGAGTTAGATAAGAGTTAGGTATAGCGTTATGAGAAAGCGTGATATTACAGGTAACTAATACTTTATTATATATGTACTGATATAGTAAATAGCTATAGTAAAGTATATAAAGAATAGTACAGAGATAGATAAAGGTTATAAATAATAGTAGGAATCTATAGTTAGTCAGTGAATCTATATATATATAATACTATAGTATATAATCTATATATAAACGTGGACGTAACTTACTAGTATACTACTAAGGGGTTTATTCATAATTACGTACTAGGTATATATATATACTAAGGGTATAATATACTATAAACCTTCATTATTAACATATAATATATATACTATATATTAATTTATATATTATAGTTTAGTAATATAATTATATATATATAACAATTTAATATTATATATACCTTATATATTAGGGATGTACCGACAGTATTATATATAATAGTATATCATATATAGTATTAATATACGTAATAGCCCTAGCTATTGAGGGTATCTACGTTATACCTCTCTAATATTTATATAAATAACTCATCATAATATTAATATTATAATAAAATTAGTAAGATAATTAGGTTATATTGTAGTCTATAAGAGTAGTAAGTAAAGTAGTCATGTGAATAGTATGTGACAAGGTTCACAAGGTGTATTATGTATACAAGACTATAAAACTATCAATACATCTATAGCTATATTAATCTGCTTTCATCTCTCTCGGTAGAACCTCTCAGAAGCTAAAGATTAGCATGGGTGCGATCAGCGTGGAGATTTAGTGAATCACTTTCTTCATCTAGACTCAATATAAATGAGAAATGTAGTAATTCGCAGTCAGGTACAAAAACGACAGCTGTTAGCTGAAAAACGGTGTCAACTGTTAAATAATTAGCAAAGTTTTTGCTGCAGTATATTATTTGATAAAAACAAATAATCTCGAATAGATAAAAATAAAGACTAATAATAACATATTACATAAGATGAATCAATAAATAAAAAATGCATTAAATAACGTATCTATTAATGTAAGATAATAAGCTCACCTCATAATAATAAGATAATAAGTATAATGCTAAGTTTGCACTGTGCCAGCGCAGAAAAATGGAAATAAATTACACTATATCTAATATTATAATAAGTATATAAATGTAATACAATAAATACACACACGATATAACAATTCAGTGTATAAATAGATCCTCCGATGGAAATATCCTAGGATAACTACTAATCGTGATATGGGCACACTTCCGCAATAGGTATCGGATAACAATAGTTTTGTTAGTGGTTAATCGCATAAGTCAATATTGTTCTGAACTTCTCAGATGTTATCCAGTATGAAAATTTTGTATAATACATGATATCAGGATAAACTATCGATACATATAAATAACAAGTATAAATAAATGTAAAAATAAAGTAATGTTATGTTACTATTCATCGTAAGTGCGTTACGTATATAATAGCCATCTAATATCCCCTCCGGTCAAATAATTCACCCCGTAATAACGTATACATTATGTAAAAAAAATGTTAACTACAATATATAGGAATATCATATAAAATGTATATAAATATCCTACTATAAAATACCGCTATTATACATATATAACGCGTACATACCTTAATACATATTTGAACAATTTAATATCGTTATAATAAATAGCATCGCGCCGTAAGATCTTAGGTATGATTGGTATATTACAGCCAATCACAGTTAAGGGTGAAAAACAAGGATCATCACACTGATCGTACGTGGCCAAAGAATTGTGAGCTATTCTTAATACAAATATGAGGATAAGCTTATATATATATACAGAGACAGTTTAGTTGACGGTTCACGACACTATGCCCCCTAGATTATGGTTCCTTGCTGCGTGGGCAGGTAGATGTTTATCGTAATATATATATTATAATAATTTACCCGAAATCGTAGTATATAATAGTAAGTAATCATACTCAGTTATAGTCCGATATATCTTTGACTATAGATATACGGTTAATAACAAAAACGCTTATAACCGTAAACGTATATAATACTATATAAAACCTACCTATTATATATTATTACCATACTATTAGACCGTATACATATTTACCATTAGCTATTAATCTCAGTATATATCATATATAATAATAACTACACACTATATATTTATACAGTGCGTAATAAATATTATACGTATTTAATAAAAATTTAGTTGTTTTATCCCTAGACCTTTTTTAAAAAAAATTGGATAAATATAATAGCGTAGGCTTTATATCTATAATTAAAGCTATCAGTATTATTTTTATACGGGTTGCATATACGTTAGGTAATTAACGCGTAGCAATAATAATAATACTTATAAAGGCAATGATAACTACAATATTAAAACAATGATTAATACAGCGTAATTATATACCTAATCGTGTTTATCAAATAATATTTATTAGTTAATTTACATACACTAAGCAATAGATATACCATGACACTTATATAGAGTAGTTTTTTGTAATATATAGATATAATCATATAAAACAAAAATAAATAAAACAATAAGATATATTATAGAAAATAAAATAGGTTAATAATTAATCTCAGTAGGGATAAACGAGTAAATAAGTATAAAGATAAAATAATAATAATATAACAGGCACAAATCTCAATACAAAGATAACGCTTAATGACTAAATAATAAATTTCTGAATGATAACCAATGAAACGATTCAATCGAACAAGATTATTGAATAATTTTTCGTTTTTTATAGATTTTCTTTATTTATCTATTGAATTGGAATTAAAAACCAGTGAAATTGAAATAGACAATGTTAGCTTCGCTTCTAGAGGCTTAACGGATCTCTGACTTTTCTTTTATTTTTAACTGAGGTAGAGAAAACATGGGGGTTATAAACTACTCAAAAACTCAGTTTCTTTATTTGTCTACTCGACATAATCTTTCACACAACTATAACATGAACTATGAAAGCACACAACTCAAGCCCTCTACTGTTCTTAATCTTTTTATTTCCTTTTATCATGATTTTCCTTGGAAAGATCATATTGTTTCTCTCACTGAAAAAGCTACAAAGGGGTTACGTGTTCTGAAGTGTCATCACCCCCAGCTGCTTGTGCCATATAGAGCGCTACTTGTAGCTGTATGTAGCATCACATATCTGGTTGATTCTAATAATAATATATAGTCCTCTTTTAAAATGAGTATAGAGATTTCCTTAACAATTATTACCTCATTAATTCTCTAATCTCATACATTCCGTCAAAAGCCGCAACACTTCCTCTCATACTATTTTTCCAACAACTGACTAAGCTAGACCATTTCCTTGTTTTTACCCTCCATGATCATCTATCTTTATATAGTATCATCTTATCCTTTTTCTGTTCAACCCTCTGACTCCAATCCTGTTTCCTATGCTCATTCTTACGTGTACTCTACTGGTGGTAAAGCCTGGAAAACTCTTCCATTTTCTACTTTCACAACTTCCACTCTTGTGAATCTCATTTAGTCCTTTGGCCTTTTAAATAAAATCGTTATATATATATATATATATATATATATACAGTTATATATATATATTTTTATATATATATATATACATATTATATATATATATATATATATTATATGAGTTATATATTATATTACATATATATATAAATATATATATAGAAGAGATAAAGTTATATTATTATTATTATTATTATATTATTATTATATTATTATTATTATATATATTATTATTATTATATACATATTATTATTATTATTATTATAAACTTATTGTTTTTCAAATTATAATTAAATAAAATATCCTTCATTTTAGTATATTTTTAGATATATATATATATTACATAAATATATATATATATTATATTATTATTATTATTAATATTATTATTATTACATACATTATTATTATTACATATATTATTATTATACATATACATATTATATATTATATTAATAATATATATATAGCATACATACATACATACTATATACAAATAATATAATGCTGATTTCTCTGTTTAACTGTCCCAGCATTCTATTCTTTGCAAACAGCCTCTCAGATACTCATTTTTGTCTCAGAATCAAAGTCTTGTGCCAGAAGTTATAGGACTCATTTTGGTCCTTTCCTAAAAATTCGGTATATATATATATATATATATATATATATATATATATATATGTTAAGTTATTGGTTATTATATATATATATATATATATATATATATATATAAGTATATATATATATATATATATATATATATATATATACATATATAGGCCCCGTTATGTTTTACGATCATTCCGTCAGTTTTGATTTTTGTTTGTTTTTTTAACATATTCCTAGTATATGATACTAACAATGAATTTAAGTAGTGACGGACATGATTCAAAGTTCGAAATATGTTTAAAGCAATTTTTTAAAAATCACATTTATATAAAAAAATTTTTTAAAATGAAATATCTCGAAAAGTACGACAACTTACTGAAAAACCAATTACATATTTGGAACCAGACATATGAAGCTTATTACATAAATGTAAAAAATAATAATAAAAAAATTAGGGGTTTGAGACTTACGAGGGGGGATGCTTCCATATCTCCCGGGGGAGGGGTCGGAGGAACCCCCGCGACACCCAAATACCAAAGATCGGGGGTTCCGGAGACCCTCCCTGAAGGGGGAATAGTCCTACCCTGCCGTTCCCCGGAAGGCTGCGAGAGACCCCGACTCCTGCCATCTTTTGGTTTACCCTTTGGGTATTCCTTTAGTTAAAATTAAAAACTGACGGAAGCGTAAAACAAAACGTAACAGGTCCTATATATTTTTGAATCATGTCCGTCACCACCTAAATTGATTGTTAGGTTCATATGCTAGAAATATGCCAGAAAAAAAAAAAAAAATATCAAAAGAAAAATGTCGTAAACATAACAGGTCATATATATATATATATATATATACATATATATATATATATATATATATAGATATATATATATATATATATATATATATATATATATATATATATATATATATATATATATATATATATATATATATATATATATATATATAAATAAACAATTAAAAAAAAAAAAATAATAATTTTTTTTTACCCTAGTTTCTTCCTTCGCATAAAGGCAAAATCTCTCAAACCAAATTCGTTAGCGGACGTATCTCCATTCTCGGTCATGTAAACCGTTCTCTCGGCAGTGTTGCGATCTCTTCTTATCGTGAAAAGCATCATCGAAAATCCGTAGACGAAGAGAAACAATAAATAGCAGACGATTCCTGACATTCGTAAACGAATTTTCATTTTTATCGTATTATAAACTATTGCAACCACATGATGGAAAATAAAACATTTAATCTAAATAAATTTTTAAATAATTAATATTGGCAAATAATCAATTTATTTAATCTCTTTTTATCAACATTTGCATTTTGTTGCCTGTAAATAGGTTAAAACACTAATTAATGTGTCAATTAAATGTATTTCACAGAGGTGGGCACTGCTCTTTAGTCCTGCTCCGAGCGGGACTAGCGGAGGTGCGGAGGTCAGGAATAGCCGACTTGCACGTGCGGATCAAAAAAAGTTTCCGCTTTTTTGTTCCGCACCTTTTTGATAAATGAAAGTATAGTTTACTTATTAAGAATTTTTATTGGTTATAATAAAGAAATATAATTTTTATTTTAAGTTAAAGACTTATTGTTTTTTAATAATTAAACTTCCAAAACCATTCTCAACTTCTTAAGGTACCTATATATAATAAACAATATTTAAATTGATTTATGACTGAATGGCTGTATTATCCTCATCTATAACTTAATTAGCTATATTGGTCACTATAATAACTAGGCAATATCTAAATCAATTCTCTGTGTAAAAACCCAAATATAGCATATATATATATATATAGCATATATTAGGTTAGTTGCTGTATATATACAGTATAAAGATATATATGATATATATATATATAGATACATATATATATTATAGCATGGGTAAGCAAGCGTGCTTATAAAACTGCACCTCTACATAACATACACTGTGAAATTCCAATGTTTGTAAACAAAAGTATATTATGATCCACTGACTAAAATTATACAGTATATATGTTCTATAGAGTTTTTGGTATTTAAAGCTTTTACCAAGCATTGTTGTGCCTTATAGCATACGTTTATATACTCCTCCAGGTAAGTGGTGAGTGCTAGAAGTGAACTAACACCAGCACTCCTCTCACCAAGGACATCTTTCCTTTCAGCATAAAATACAATACACCTCTCCCTAGTTCTGCTGCCAGAGCGAATATTTAGTATTGGTGGTGGGATATTTTGAGGGAAAAGAGGTCTGCCCTTTAACTGCTTTTAATTTTGAACAACTAATCTTTTGAAAAGTAATATGATCTCTTGTCCTTTGAAGAATATTATTGAGGAGTGAAGCAGAAAATCTTCATTTGGAGATTTTGTAAATAAGAATATCCACTTTTTTCATGATATAAATAATTTTTTTGTAAGGATATACACTATTCTTAATATTTTAATATTAAAACCTTTTTGTGAAGTCGCACATTATTAGCGGAAGACGTGGGACGTGCGGACTTGCGATGGCGGAGGTTTTATGGTCTGAATAGGTGCGGAGGAGGTTAGCGGGACTACGTTTCTCGTGAGGTACGGAGTGTTAGCGGACTACTCCCAAATGAGCGTGCCCACCTCTGGTATTTCAATATAAAGAGAGAGTAGTTATATATAAAGGGGAGGCGAGTTGCTATATATATAAAGATATATATATATATATATATATATATATATAGATATATATATAGTGTTATATATATATATATATATATATATATATATATGTGTGTGTGTGTGTGTGTGTGTATGTGTGTGTGTGTGGGAGTGAGGGGGCACTTGCCCTCCTAAATCTTAAAGATATAAAAATGAGCCTGTGTGTTGCTAGAGGGCTTTTTTAAGGTTTATTAGTAGAAAACTGAAAAGGACACATCAACGGATAAATGGGAATTAGTTTAGCAATAATAATTTTGTAAATCACATTAAAAACTTACATTTTTCGAAAGAGTTTTAATGTGTTTCTTATATTGGCTTGAAGCAGCTAGCTGTGTTTCATACGGCTAGCTTCTCCTGACAGTATTCTCCGCTAGATTGTCACGATGCAAAAATATTTGGTGTCTACCTGCCATTGTCGGATGAAACTGCCGGATTTGTCAAACAATTACCTATAGATTAGCGTTTTTCGATCTTGAAAAATGACTGTTCGAGAAAAATTTCTGGGGTTTGAAGTTCTTGAAAGGATGAAGGGTAAAACCAACGCTAAACACGATCGATTTTTGAAAAGATTTTGATCCCGGGAGTTCATGCGCTGGTCAGGGGTCAGGTAAAGAACATGGAGTTCAAAAGAAATTGTAAAAATATAATTGTATTTTCACTGTGTAAGCCATCGGCCTAATTTGATCATTAATAACCTAAACATTATTCAGGAGATTCGAATTACTATTGCCACAATAAAAGACACAATAAACTTTTTTCAGAGACTCCACCCTAAAAAGAAAATACATTCCCACCTTATATAAACTTTGTGAAACCCGTTGGACTGAAAAAT
>JABUQX010119195.1:2500-10000 GCA_015478945.1 Trachelipus rathkii | reverse complement strand
ATTAAGGATTATCATGGAAGACGAAGTTGATGATTATGTATTAGAATGCCAAAAAATTCCTTTTAAATTCATTTCTTTAAAAATGAAACTTGATCAATGAAAAATATTATTGTTACTTTTTGCTAAATGTAATGCATCTGCCATTTTGAAGTTTCGAGGAAAACTTTACTATTTATTTATTTATTTATTTATTTATTTAAAAAAAAAAAAAAAAAAGCTACTAAGGTTACTTCAATAACAGAAGGTTACTTTCTCGAGCCCAACGGAATTACATTGTACAGTATTTATTAAAGACTACCTGGTTTTGACTTTCAAAGGAAAACACATTGTAGCAATAGTTTTTTGGTAAGGAAGATAAATGCGTAGAGGAGTTTCCAGTGAAACTCCGAATCACAATATACAGTATGTTCCATGAGTTGGAAAACATTGAATATTGCAACTAACCTAGGGTCCGCACACATCTACATATAAAACAAGAACCTTATCTGCAACTTGTTTATAAATTCAAAGAATATCTTCGAACCATTCTATCCGTTACTATATCAAAAAATTGTGTGGTAGAGTCGGAGCCGAAATAGGAAAAAATTAAGTGGAACTGGAGACAGTTTAAAATATTTTTCGCCCTATAAAATATTATTTACATTTGTAAATGTAAGTAAAAATAAGGAGGTTCGGATCCTGATCAGGCATAAAACTTTACTAACTCCACAACCCCAATTATAACATATCGTATTCTCATATTTGCATTTGCACTGTATTGAAACATAACATCTGATACATCACAGGTTTTATAAGTGGTAAAAAATCACTCAATCTTGGTTTAAAAATTTTACTACCTAAAATTACCGAACGGTTGGTTAATCAATGGCTGGACATTAGATTAAAAACGAAGTGATTAAAGGGGGAAAGGGAAACATGCCGCTTTTGATGAAATACAACCTTTGAATTACAAAAATTTAATTAATGTAATTAACAAAATATAACATTCCTCTATCCAATTTACTTGCTCTCACTTAACTCTATTTATGGCTCTACTATGAATTTACTCTGCTTAATGATAGACTTTTTTTAGTACATTTTCGATTCTAAACAACCCATTCGTCAATGTATTTATATATGTATTTATTTCTCAGCTTGTAAACGTTTTCTTACCATTTTCAAGGAATGTCTTAGCTATCTAGTCCAGCGAGATCTCTTCGAAATCTGTAGGTGACTATCAAGAACCTTCTTTAAGGTTCACACCCCATAAAATTTACCCAGAACCCAGAATAATATATTTTTCGAATCTTTTCTTAATTTATTATCATTACAACCTTTTCTTTTTTTGCGTCTTTTTAAAAAGCTCTGTTATCCCACCGTTTTTTTAAAACAAGCTTTTAAATGGCTGAATTATTATTGTGTCGTTGAAAATAACTTAAACACTGGTTATATATTCAAAATTGTGTAACTAGGGCTACCATTACTTTAAGAAGTGTTGTTTTATGAAATAAAGATGTAAACTATGGACTAAATTATATAAAATGATATTAAAACGAGATAAAAGAATAATTTAACAGGTAGCAGTAAAGGTGTTTAGATAAATATTGACAACTAGCCTAAAATAACATTATAATCTTTGAATGAATGAAAAATAAGCAATAAAAACACTAATACCCCTTGTGTGTGTTTTTTTTGTGTTAAGTCAATCACTTTAAATGCTGTTTCAAACTGATAAATTGCAATCATGTTTGAAAGTTTATGTGCAAATATGTATCATTTATAAATGTTTTTTATCATTGTCTCAAAAGATCTCTATAAATATGAATTTTGTTGCAGTGTTAATTAAAACTTGTAAATATGCACTTAAACAATGAAAATAAGTTGTTATATGCATATTCATGTAATCTTTATCTAAACAAAATATTTATGTATCTAAAATTCTTTTAAATATTTCAACGTATATGTTAGATTAGAATTTGAATTATAAATGTAACGAAAAATGAAATAATATCGTAGGTATTCTATTTTCTGAATTCTATTTAAAAATAAAAAGTATGTCAAATATGCTGTGCAGAAAGAAAGCTATTGTTATTGTTGTTGATTTTGTTTCTCTTATTATTAGTGTACTCTCTCTCTCTCTCTCTCTCTCTCTCTCTCTCTCTCTCTCTCTCTCTCTCTCTCTCTCTCTCTCTCTCTCTCTTCAATATTTTTGTTTAGCAAAAAAAAATTTTTTGCAGCAAATAAAATAAAAATATTTAATAAAATTTATCATTTGAAATTTAAGTTCGAACATTTGCTAGTTATATCAAAGTTGATATATTTTACAAATTATATACTTTAATAATAATAATAATAATAATAATAATAATAATAATAATAATAATAATAATAATAATAATAATAATAATAATAATAATAATAATAATAATATACACACAAATACAAACAGACTAAAATACATTGTCAGCCACACCGGAATTCTCTCTCTCTCTCTCTCTCTCTCTCTCTCTCTCTCTCTCTCTCTCTCTCTATTCTCTCTCTCTCTCTCTCTCTCTCTCTCTCTCTCTCTCTCTCTCTCTCTCTCTCTCTCTCTCTCTCTCTCTCTCTCTCTCTCTCTCTCTCTCTTCTCTCTCTCTCTCTCTCTCTCTCTCTCTCTCTCTCTCTCTCTCTCTCTCTCTCTCTCTCTCTCTCTCTCCTACTTCTCTATTCATTCTTTCTGCTCTCTCTCTCTCTCTCTCTCTCTCTTCTCTCTCTCTCTCTCTTCATCATGATTTTATTTTTACATATGAGTAAATACAAAAATGTATTTATTAAATAAAAATACATTTTAGCGAAATAATGATTTAAATAAATGTAATCTAACTTTTATTACGGTACATGCATGGATACACTAGAAGAAGATGACAGTAATATATATTGAAAAATGGTAAAAGTGGCCTATTATATATATATATATATATATATATATTTATATTGCTTTAAATGTTTTTCTGATTAAATACATAAATATATATATGAATATATATATATATACATATATAAAGTTATATACACATATATATTCCCTTTAAGAAACAGTTCTAGTCACTTTGAAACGATTCATTTAACTTCGTTATGAAATAGCATTGACTTATTTTTATTTTTGATTGTACATAAGAAAATTATTATTATTATTATTATTATTATTATTATTATTATTATTATTATTATTATTATTATTATTATTATTATTATTATTATTATTATTATTATTATTATTATTATTATTATTATTATTATTATTATTATTATTATTATTTTTATCATTATTATTAACGGATGCAGCAATCACCTTCCTATCGTGAATAGAGATAATTCCCTTTTTTACATCTTTCAAAAATTAATAAACACAAAATAGGGTTCACAATCTGCACTTTACAATACCCTTCTTATTTACCCACAATACATGAACAAAGATGGGTATTCGACTTCAACACACAAAATTCTCCAGATTTTCAAGAGCAATCGATGACTCCTAAGAGAATATTTTTGCCATTTTTCCTCCTTTGTCCTTCTTATATTTTGATGACGTTTAATTATATATATATATATATATATATATATATATATATATATATATTAGTGTTATTGTGTGAGTGAATATTTTTATATATATATATATATATATATATATATATGTTATTGTTTTTATTTCACATATTACGTTTATATAAAGATATATATATATATATATTATTGAGTTATATATATATATTACTATATATATATGTATATATTATTGCTATATTATTATGTTATTATATATATACATATATACATATTATTATTATTATATATATATATATATATATATAAATATATATATATATGAAAGCAACATATATATATATATATATATATATTATGTAAAGAAAAGATTATAGTATATATATATATTATATATTATATGTTATATATATATATATATTATATATATATATATTATGTATTATTATTATATATATATATATATATATATAGATAGACTTGTTATTTGGTGGGAACTTTTTCGCTTGACGGATTTTGTTTGCTATGTTGTGAATAATTTGAATATTTAAATTTGAAATAGTTTAAATATATAAATAAGCAAAAGATTAAAATATTATTTAAAAGAAGATAAAACGATTGTTGAAATTCGTCAGTCTAAATTAAATTGGCAGATAAAATTCGTTAAAACTAAGTGATTATAAGTTCGATTAAGAACTTTGAACTTACACTGCATAGCAAGCTTTTAGTTGTTTGTACATTTTAATCACTGATTGAGAAAATTATTGATCGTGATTTTATAAATAAATAGCAATCAGTGTTTTGGCTGTGAAAAAACTGAAACTATAACAAGAATCAGATATTTGAGATAGTAATTTAAATTAGTATTGTATACTAAATTTTTGAGGTTATTGATTTAAATAGAAGATCGAGTTGTTATAGAGTTACGACTGGACGTGAGTTATGAAATGAAGTGAAACTTAAATTTACTTTGGTAAAAGTCATCTTTGGGTGAATCTATTGAAGCATCATGGACAATATAACCCACTATTCTTAACAACCGTATTAACAACATAAGTTTCGTAGTTACATCTAAACTGGAAATTTTGGTCAACAACTTCGCCGACTGGTACTTGCAGGGTAATTGAGAAGTTGAAAACTATTGTGAGGATAACTCCACACGAAACAATAATAGGATCGTGTCAGGAGAATCAATTAAGAGAATTCGTTTTAATAAAAAGTTTAAGATAACTCAAATATAATAAAAGGAATAGTTGAAGAGAAAAAAGAAGAAAAGGGGAAGGAAAATTACTTTAACGCACAATTTAGTAAAACAAATGCGATGTTAAGTAAACTAAATAAAATTAAATAGGATTGAATAGAGAACATCGAGAGAAAAAAAAGAAGATAACTGTAAAGAAATCTGATCTAAATTAAACATAAGTGTCTAGTAAATATTTATAAAAGATAAACGTTCAAGATATTTGAGTGGAAAATAAATAAACAAAATATATTTATTGAAAATAAAGTTTTAACGGGTGAAGGTTTTGAGGAGGAAGAAGGGAGGGAAGTGGGAGGGAGGAGGGGGGTGGAATAAATAACATTGCAGATAGAGTTATAATCTCTTTTATATTATTGTATATATTGTTTTAATTTTTTTTTTTATTTTTATTTTTTATTGTTATTGTTGTTGGGGGTAAATTGGTGAGCGGGGTGGTGGCCTAGGTAGGTGCCTAAGGTGGGGATCCCATAAAGCGTGCAGCCTGAGTGAGCCTAAGGGAAGATGGGGAGGAGAGAGGTAATTAGGGTAGGATGTGAGAAGGGTAAACGAGGATTTGAAGAGGGAGAAAGTGGGGTTAATGTTTGAAGAAAAAGGTGATGGGGATAACTGAAACTAAGTTAAAGGGAAAGAGGGAGGTGGACTTTTGGAAAATATAAGTGTGAAGTGATATCAGGAGTGAGGGTATGAGGCGAGGGAAGGTGGGAATAGTTACAGGAGAGCAGCAAGGCGACAAGGTAAGGCTGTGCAGCCAGGTGAGTTCAAGGATAATGTGGGTAAAAGTGAGATTTGGGGGGGGGTTTATGCGGACGACCTAGCATGTTGGAGCGAGGAGGAGGAGAAGAGAGAGAGAGATTTTGGAGGAGTTGGAATGAGTGTTGGGAAGCTGGGCAAATGATAAAATTTATTCATTGGGAGATTTGAATGCGGGAGTGGGAAGGGAGAGGGGTGGTGGCACATAGATCATTTGGGGTAGTGAGAGGAATGTTAATTCTGGAGAAAGTTTGTAGAGTTGTAAAAGTTGAAAGAGGAGAGATGATATAGTGGGAATACTTGGCTTAAAAAAAGGAGAACTATATATACATGGAAGAGTGATAACGGGGGAGGGCGGTATTGATTATGTATGTGAAATGCAGAGATAGGAGAGTGTGGATTGTTGGATGTAAATGTGTTTAGAGGGCGGGAGGGGGATATCGGATCACTATTTGGTGGTTGCTAGATAAGGGTGGGAGGAGAGGTGTGATGGGTAGGGAAAGGGAGGAAAGAGGGTAGAAGTATTAAAGGTGGAAAATTGAGGAGAGACAGTGTGTAAGAGGAGTTAGGGAGAGGTATGGGAGGATAGGTGGAGAGACGTGAGAGGGACAAGAATCGGGGAGAGTGGATGAGATTTAAAGAGGCAGTATATGAAGAGGCGTATGGTATGTGGAGTGTAAGGGAGGCAGAAGGAAAGTGGGAGTGAATGGGTGGAATGAGGAGTGTGAAGTTGAGGTGGTGAAGGAAGAAGGGAGGCTTATGTGAAATGGTTGGGAAATAGGAGAGAGGGAAAGCGGGGAGGAATATAGAAGGGTTAGAGTGAAGCAAAGAGGGTGGTGGAGAGGTACGAAGAGAAGAGCAAAAGACGAATGGTGTAGAAAAGTGATGAGAATTTTGAATCGGGGAGCAAGATGTTTTGGAAAGAGAAGTAAATAAAAAAAAGGAAGAAGAAGAGGGGTTGGGGGAGAGGATTAAGGAGGAGATGGGGAGTAGATAGGAGGAGAGGATAGGGTGAGGAAGAGGTGGGGAGTATTTTTTAGTGATTATTGAATGAAGTGGGTGGGGGAGGGAGGAAGATTTGCAAGAGGTGAGGTTGGGGAATGAGTGGGGAGGGAGGGGAGGATGAAATACAAATGGAGGATGGAGGAAATTATTAGGCCCTGAAAAAAAGGAAAAAAGGGAAGTCCGCAGGTTTGGATGGTGTGAAAATGGAAATGTTGCAGAAGGGAGGTATAGGGGTGGAGGAATGGCTGTGTAGGTTATATAATATATGTTGGTTGGAGGAGTGGTGAGGTACCACAAGATTGGGAGGATGGTTGTTTGTTTCCCCTGTATAATGGGAAAGGGGATAGGATGGAATGTGGAAATTATAGAGGTTTATGTCTTTTAAGTGTGGTAGGGAAAGTGTATGGAGAATAATGATTGAGAGAGTGAGAGGTTTAACGGAGGGAGAATGGGGAAGAACAAGGAGGATTTAGAGAGGGAAGAGGGATCAAGTGTTTACACTAAAGATGCTGGTGGAGAAAAGTTTAGAGAGGAAAGGGAGTGTATGGGTGCTTTAGATTAGAGAAAGCTATGATGAGTGAAGAGGGGGGAATGTGGAGGGTGTTGAGGAAAATGGAGTGGGGTACCAGGAAAAATATTGAAATTTTCTTTATGAATAGAATGTGTGAGAGAAGGGGAGGGGGAGAGTGAGATGTTTGGGGTGGTGAGAGTGATTGAGGCAGGGGTGTAATGTCTGTGGCTATTCAATTTTGTTTATGATATATTGAGGAATGGTAGTGGAGGGTGGGGTGAATCACATTGAATGGGAATGATAGGAAGGAATGGGAACATGATATTGTTTAGGACGATACAGCCCTGGTGGCGAAGAGCGCGGAAGGGCTGAGGCATTTGGTGAGGGAGTTTGAGAGAATGCGTGGACAAAGGGGCTTAAAACAAATCCAGGTAAGAGTAAAGTGTTA
>JABUQX010119194.1:0-15893 GCA_015478945.1 Trachelipus rathkii | reverse complement strand
TAGAGAAAAGATGCAGTAATGGAAATATATAAGAGGTGGAGTCAGATATTAGTTTTCACTTCATTCAATAACTCTCACAGTGTAAAGATAGTATAGAAAAGAAGCTCCTGTTATAATGGACGAAGAAAGGGTTTTCAGGGAACAAAAATGCAGAGGGGGTATGCCTAGGTGTATTTATTTGCCAGTATGGAGAAGAGTAGTCTACAAGAAGCCTTAAAATATATTAGGTTAAAAAAAAGCTATAAGAAACAGGTTTCGCATACTATTCAGATATTCGCTGCCAGGAAATAATCTGGTACAGGCCATTTAAAAAAGGACGTATAGCCGATGTTTCAGATGAGATGTTGGATGATGTTAAGCGTAAAATAAGACGTAAATGTCAGGACAGGTCGAGGATCAAGAAGATTGTCCTAAAGAAAAAGACTAAGCGGGAAAAAACCTTTAAAGAAAAAATGCATTGATGTATTTGCTAATTTAATTATTAACTGATAACTTTTATAGATGTGTGTGATCTCTAAGTTTCAATGAAAATGTTCATTATACGTCCAGACGCCCATGCAAGATGCATTTCCTTCCATCCTTCTAGTCCTGATTTCTGTAAGAGTGAATTGGATCTCTCTCAATAAACCCTACACAGATTAGCGTTAGGCGAGTCCAACTTTATCAGTATTAATCTCTGCATTCAATTACCAATACAGATGTTCCTGTAGAGTTAAATATTCCAGGCACTTCTGATCAATACCTAGACCCTTTTATAACGTGTTTTTATATGTAAAAACGAAATGACAAAACCTGATGGTACAGATCTTCCTACGGGTTATGACCATATAGTAATTATCCACCGAGACAAATTTCTGTATACATGTTTCTCCAGATGAAGTCTATCTTAACGAACTTCACTAGGGTGCATCAGCGGCTATTATCCTTATAAGAAGCTATTATAGAACATTTGGTAAATTATTCAGACGAAATGCAAAACAATCTCATCTCAAATCATTTGGTTTTTTTTTTATAGTTCAAAGATGAAGCTGCACATGTATAGATAAAGCAGCTAAAGTCATAAATAATACCTAATGAATTTTACGGTCGATTAAATGGCGATATCTTTTCTCAAGAAAGACTTCTACCATCTTTAGATACTAGAATCATTTTATCAACGGTCAAATCCTAAATTTGCCCTTAAAATAAAAGTAAACCTGCTGCTACAGCTGTATGTCCAGAACCGGTTTTCAAACTGTTGGGGAGGCTTATCTCTATGTCAGAAAGTGAAATTATCACCACAGCTTCATTTGGAAATTGAAAATTCGACTTAATTGAATACTACCAGCAAAGTACCCCTATTAAGAGAGTGTTGAACCAAAGATATTTAATTTTCACTCAAGGGTTATCGAGTATCAATATCCCTAACGTTGGTGAACGGAAATTACCCAGAAGTTAATAATAGGATTGTGGAACTGAAGCCACTCCGGGAATTCATAAAAAGTCCACCCTATTAATTTTCACAACCTTTCGGACTAGGGGTATCAGTTTACATGGAATGGATTGCCTCACGGACGTGATTATGAAAGGTTATACAACGGAGACCTATCTCTCTGTACTCGGCCTTTTTTACGACTTAATAGCCAATCCTGTATCATGTAATGATAGTGGGACAGGCTTAAATCTTGGAAGAATACGCAAAAGGAATAGTAATTTTATAACGCCTATGATCTTACTGCAGACCTTTCAGCTGTAACGCCTTTCATTTAAACATTTTGAGAAAGGGTTCATTAGGACTAAGTCTCTCTTTTGGTTCGACTCTACAATCACCATCACTGTAGTGGTCTATCTTAGCATCCTCAACTCATTGAAATTGACCGAGTACGCAACGTACTTTAAGGTTCTAAGAATGAATGAAGAGGAAATAAATCGGTGTTAAAATGAACATCGATTTTAGGAGTGTTTTGCTATTTAAACGGAAATAAACTCTGTAAATGCGAGAAGGATCCTAGCTTGCTATTCAAAAACATTGCCTCGTCACATCAACTCAACAGGACATTGATTTCCGTTTATAGAGCAAAAAACGATACTGATAATAAATTTGTTTGAAACTAAAAATTTATATTTGAAATCATTATATATACCTTATTTTAAAAAATATAGATGTAAGCGTGTAAAACTATGTCTTACACTGTTCAACCCTTATATTCCAATTTGTGTGGAGTCATTTGTATTTATTTCATTATACTGTTTTTTAAATAATGTATGTTTTAATAAACTTGTAAAAATATTGATGCTAAAAATTTGTATGTCAAAGTGATTTATAGTTTCTGATTATGTAATAAATGCTTTAAATTGAAAAAACGCGATTTTACTTCCCTTAAAACTCGTATATATAAAAGATTTTTAATAAAATTTCGTTACAATTTTATTAAAATACAATGTTTATATATAACAGAAACTTCTTGTTGTTGTTTTTATTCTTATATCTAAAATTAAAATTAAGTATCTGTTGACTTTCTAAGGTTTGGTTTTTTGAGTCCAGAGAAGAGTCCTATTGTACGTTTATTGGTTTTAAATGTAAGGTAGAAGTAAAGGAAGAAATGGGAGGTGTAAAATCGTGAGGTATGTCTGGGTATTCAGAGAGTTGTAAGTCTTTTGAAGACAGTAAAGCAGTTTAAAACAAAAGACCCGTACTAAGTCCCCCTAGGTGTTTAGTAACACCGTCTATTGTTGTTACTGCTTTACTGCTTTAGGTATGACATTATGTGGTTAAAACAGTAAGCAGGAAAGTTAAAGCAGTAAGCAGAAAGTTAAAGCAGATAGTTAAAGCGTGTTAAAACAGTAAAGCAGAAGTTAAAGCAGTTAAAACATGAGTTAAAGCAGTAAAAGCAGAAAGTTAAAGCTGAAAGCAGTAAAACAAAGCATCTTCCCCTAGGTTTAGGTATAAAGCACCTCTATTGTTTTACTGCTGTACTGCTTTAAAGTCAATAAAGTAATATTTTTAATAAATACTTTTCGTTACAACTTGAACAATGAAGTAAATCCTCTTGTATTTATTGAAACGAATATTCTTTGATATAGTTTACCATGATATCATATTTTTCGTTCAGGCGGGAATTTTGCGTCTGCGGACGCGCCTGCGGGCGCACGCGGCGCGCGGGAAATATTGCGCCTGCGGGCGCACGCGGCGGCGGCTATTACGCGGTAATATTGTGCGCCTGCGGGGCGCACGCGGCGGCGATTTCGCGGAGTGGGCTGACCTGCGGACGCGGCCTCGGACTCGGAAACGTTTGCGATTCACTCTGTCCTCATGTGTAGCTCTTTAGATATATATTGCGTCTGCTATAAGTGTTAGAAAATACTAACTTCATAGTAGGAAGCATTCTAGCAACTTGTAATTTACACCATTCGATTCCTCATAACTTATTACCTAGGGGTAGATACCCTTATTAGGGCTATTCTGGGTAGGGTAGGCTAGAAAAGTCTTGAAAAAAGTGGCCTCAGTCGGCACTATGTTGCACTCACCTTGGCTCACTCTGTGGCACTCACTTTGGCCACTCATTTGGCACTCACGTTGCACTCATTGGCATCATTGGCACTTCAGCTTTGGCACTCACCTGGCAACTCAACCTGCGCATCATCTAATACTCACTTAGTGAACACTAATAGAACATCACTAGTTACTCTTTATTGGTGATTGGAACCATCAAAGCATCAAAGATTAGCACGTGGGTCAAAATGTGACCCATGTGCGGTAAGTATGGCAAGGTAAGGACGAAAACTCTACCATGGTTTTTTCCGTCAAACAGGTAAAGACGGTCAAAAATAGGGCTAAGCCCCTAAAGGAAGCCCAAATTACCGTGGGCCAAAAATGACCATGGTATATATGGTAAGGTTGTTAAGGTCGAAATATCAATGGTTAAACAAGGTAAAGACACCCCAAAAAACAATGGGGTGAAAGGCCCTAAAGGAGATCCTTTTTTTCAAAGTTACCGTGGGCCAAAATATTGACCCATGGGTACCAAAGGGGTAGCCAAAATTTACCGTGGGCCAAAAAATAATGACCCATTGGAAGAACCAAAGTGACAGGGTTTAGCAAAAATGTACCGTGGGCCTAAATTGACCCACGGAAGAACCCAAAAATTTACCGTGGGCTTAAAAATGCCCATGTGAAGACCAAAGGATGGTTGGTCGAAATATCACTGGTCAAACAAGGTAACGACATCAAAAAAGGGCTAAGCCCTAAAAGGAAGATCAAAAATTACCGTGGGCAAAAATTGCCCCATGGCGAAAAATTTAGGGGGCGTAAAATAGGGGGTTAATACGTACAACGGTTGCTGAGCAAGCCGTTGGCGCAACCTTTCTTCGAAGGGTTGCCGAATCAGGGTTGCCCGAAAAAAACATTGGGGTTGCCAAAAAAAATTAGGGTTGCCAAAAATTAGGGTTTCTCAAAAAAATTTGGGGTTTCTCAAAAAAATTAGGGTTCTCCAAGAAAATTAGGGGTTTCTCAAAAATTAGGGTATCTCAAAAAAATATAGGGTTCTCAAAAAATTAGGTTTCTCAAAAAATTAGGGTTAGGTCAAAAAAATTACCGTGGGCCCAAAAATTGACCCATGGAAGACCAAAGGAGTTTGGTCGAAAAAAAAGGTCCAAGGCCCAAATAAAGGTTAAACGCCCCAAAAAAGGTCAAGGATCAGGTAAAAATTTCGAGCTTCAAAAATAAGGTCCGCGGTCAGAAAGGTCAAAAAAGGTCGCGGTCTTTTTCGTTGCAAAATGGGTATCCTACTACTTAAGGTGCATTCTTTCGTACCTAAGGACCTCTCTACATGCACACACATGTCTTTGTAAGGCATGATTCGCACCGCACCTCTCTCCAGCCTAAGTACGACGGTCGGACCTTTTCGCTGTGTTACTTCGGGAAGGAGAAGTTCTTTACCATCCAGCGCCCCACACGCACAGAGGTCGTTATTCAATCGACCCGTTCTTAAGCCAGCATTTTTTCGAGTTTCCGATCCCGTTCCTGATTACTCGGAATTCGGAATGTTCCCAAAGTATCAGTTTCAGCCCCTTTAGCACGACTCCTACCCTTACAACATTCCTGGTTTTCACTCCCCCTTCTCTCCCTACAGTGATCTCACCGCCACCTCCTTAGTACCATTAATACTCCTGGATTCAGCTTTAGCTCGACCGTTCTAGCACAACAGATGAGGTAACTTCAGCTCCACAAATCCTCGTACCCGAGTACTTCGTGCTAGTAACACGCGATTATGGCCCACACCTTGCACGAATGTGCCCCTACAACTCGACTTACCGGGTCCCTCTCTTCGTTCTGCCTTCAATACCTCCTTCTACTCAACGTTAGTTCGAGGAGTGACAGACAGATTCGCTGGCCGAGTCGTTACCTAGATTAAAGAATCTGTCCCAAACCATCTGGAAGGGGTTCTGTGAGTACGGTCTAAATAATTTCATTTTTTAATAACCTAATCTGTATTTCAAACATATATGTACTTAGTTAATTTTATATTGGAAAACACAATAATGTTAGTGCCAGTCTTAAACATCTGAATGTAGTTTTTTGTTTATCTGGCAACATCGATTTTTGCAAAAACCGTGATTAATACTTCGTTCGCTCTTCCGCTTTTTGAACTCGACGAATGAAGAACGTTTAACTGCTGCAACGTTATTTATTTTTATAAAGTAAAAGTGATTCCTACATTTATCCTGAAGTTTTAGGGATCGTATTTCATTTTATGGAGTCAGAATAGAACATATTTTTACAAGAAGAATTTTATTCCATCCTACCACCCAAATATATATGAGGAACAATAGTGGCCCCAGCAATGAACCCTGTGGGATACCACTCTTCACTATTCCCTTTGCATGATTTATTGCCATTTTGTTGTTACAAACTGTTTTCTATTTCGCAACCTCTTTAATCCAAACCATGTACCACCCCAATCTATACCAAACATTGCAAAACTTCTTCATTCAGGCCTTATGTTGGAAACGCTTATTCAAAGCTGCTAAAAGTCTAAATAGTACAAATATCACTGGATTCTCCTCGTCAATGCACAGTCAATTGTATTCAAAATTCTTAAAAGGTTTGTCTGACATGAACCTACCTTTCTGAAACCGTGCTGGTATGGGAGTCAACAATACCTTGTTATCTGCTAAATAAATTCTCTTAAATGACCTTTCATTAACTTTTCCAGAACCCTTACAACCAAAGATGTTAATTAAGCTACTGGCCTATTTAATTCCCAAATCTTTCCTTACTACCTTTCTTATAAAATAGGCACAACATAGCCTTTTTCCAGTCATTGGTACCTCACCAAATGTTATAGATCGCTTAATCAATACAGTGCCTTCGCAATTGCTGGTACTACCCTCTTTCCGAATTCTACCATATATACCATCAGGGCCTGCAGCTTTATTTGGGACCAATATGATCTAATAAACGTTTAATAATCTTCTACGTCAAATTCAAATTCATGCCAAGTCTAATTTGTTACATGCATACGGGAACTTATAGTCTTCCAAACCTATTTGTCTAAATCTTTCCTTGTAAACCACTGAAACACAAAATAAAGGCATTGAAAATGTTGACCAATCCTTATCTGAACTCACTAATTTTCATCAATTTAATTGGACCAATTGTCAAATTCTTACTTTAAATTTATAAAAAGCTAAAAAACTTCTTTTTTAGGTTCTTATTACAATTCCTTGCTAAATTAATTTCTGCCTCTCTTTGCCTTTCTTTTATTGACTGGTAAGTTCATTTCTATTTTTTCCAATAATTTTTCTAAATCATCTTCCCTATTTAATTACCCTTGAATATTTTAAAACATCATACCTTTTCTTTAATTTTATCTCTTATCTCTCTATTCCACAAACAGGTTTTCTCTTCGCCCACCCTAATGGGTTTAATCTTTAAAACATACAGACTGAATATTCATTAAAATTTGCTTAAAAATGTTGCCACATGATAAAACAGGTTTTTGGTCTTTTAAACTCTTTATTCCCAGTCAGTTTTGTAATTAAGCATTGACTCAAAAATGGTAAAACCACCATTTTCGGAAATCTAAGATCTTCTTTCCTTAATTTAACTTGCACTCCATTACTTTGAAAATTCGCTCCTGTATTTTGAAATTCAACTGTGAAATTGTATGGTTCACTAAGTTCGTTAAATTTTCCTCAAAACCTCTAACTTATCCAGCCATACTTTCATCGTTAGTTATATTAGTCTAATAGAGCATCGTATCTTGGTGGGTTCTGTGGACCGACATTGAGGTCATAAGTATCTTAGTGAACTGTTGAACGATGAAAATACATACACAAAATTAAAAATTCACCCATGAAAACAATACCTTTTTCTTACTGTGGCATGCTGTCGCAATTTCTTTCACAATTATCCGCGTCATAATTCTTGACTCTGGCCCAGAGGTCTATAAAATGCCCCATATTCTGTATGATTTATTGTATATAAAATCTACCCACACCGATTCAATACCATGATTAATTTTAAAGTCAGTCAATGTGGAAAGATAATGTTGTTACATAAATGCGCCGTCACCCCTCTCTTTCCTCTCACAGATACGCTAATAAATATATAAGCTTAATATCCGTCTATTTCATATCCCTGAAAGGATCTCCATATATTTCTTCATTAACCCATGCCTCAGTTATACTAAATAATGTTTAGATTCTCATTTATGGTATAACTAATCAGCTCTATCTTTATTATTTATAGGCTATGAGCATTTCGTGCAAAAACATATTTGGTAAAATATTCACTCGAAATTGCTAGTTTTTTTATTCTCTCATCATTATTTGACCTTAAAACAACACAACTGCTTTTTTACTCTCCCCACTATTCAGTCTACCCATTGCTATTATTGCGTATCCAGACTTTAGCCCATAGCCCAACTTTACCTAGTTTTTTGCTAAACAAGTATCCAAATGGTACTGAAAAGCCCAAGACCTTTACGACTCAAGTGAACTCCATCTCCTGCAAAAAGATCTTTATCCAAAAATTCTCTCCACAAATCACAAAAACCTAATATTTTCTGAAAAACATAATTTCTAAACCTTTCATTCTACACTAAAGCCCTACCTCCCTTCCTGACCTTTGCACTAACTACTTACCGGCTAAATCCCACAAATTCATGCACCCTTCTTCTCCACTACGCTTTCACGTCTCTCTGAATCCATCTCCAACTATCTGCCATTCTAACTTTCTGGACCATTCTCTTGCCCCTATCATCACCTCTATCAACATTCTGTCGAATTCAATCTCTCCTATCTATCCCATAATCCACCGATATCACTCACTCCTGGGGCACTAGCACATAACATACTTCCCTCAATCGCTCTTCTTTTCCTATTCTTTTTGAAAGTCCTATCTCAGGTCATTCGTTCACTTTAGAGTCTCCCAATGTAGAATGCAATCAGTCCTTCCACTTGGAGCACAAAATAACATTTCACCATTCGGCAACACTCTGATCACCATATCTGGAAGCAGTCAAACCCGTTACTGCAGGTTCACAGCGACTGGCACATGACCTTTTCGACGAATCCTCTCTTTAAAATTATTATTTCTCAATTTAACAACTCTATATTCATCTGTAGACAAATATGATTGTACTTGATCCATGGTCACTCAGAACTTTCTTTTGTAGGTGAATCACCTACTTCCCTTGTTTACCCACTTCTCGGTCCTCCTGCGCCTCGACATCCTCCTACTTAAACTTTTTTTCAAACACTCTCCTCCTTTCTTCAAACCCTCAAATACTTCTTCTTTTCACATCCATGCATATTTTCACTCAGTCTTCGCAATCTCTCTTCCTTAACAACACATCTCTCTGCCTTCAACAACACAACACACGCGGCAGCTACTTCACATATTCCCTCCCTTACCCCTACTCACACCTTTACGTAAATTCCCACTCCCTAAGAAACTATCCCCATCAACTTTGGTCCTCGCGCTCTCTACGTCTCTTCCCGCACCTGTCATGGGTAGACTGACCACACCTACCCGTTTTTAACTGGACAGTACTGATTTTTTTTAAATATTTTCCGGCCTTCACGTCATTTTAATTAAAAGGGTCGATTTTGTCCCGTTTTTAATGAAAACAAAATTACAGTTACAAATTGTTATTAATAACCTATAATCGTATATCAATATTATGGGAGACCAGCAATTTGTACAATATGAAGCCGCTTTGTTCGATACTAAGTATAGATATCTGCAGCGATTTATGCAGATACTATAAAAGTACAAAAAAAAAGCTTATTAATCATCAGCATTATTATTATTAATCATTATTTATTAGTTATTTATCATAGTTACTTTATCATTATTAGAATTATTTTAATTATTATTATTTATTATATTTAATAATTATTATTATTTAATTATTATTATATATATTATTTATTTATTATATGCCTAATTAACGATGGAACAGTTCGTATAGTAACCACTTCCCCAGGTGCCCTCCTGGCAGAGGGTGACCATCCACGGGAAGTGTTATTGCGGTGTCTGATAGGGGAGCGGTTGCGGAGGGTTAAGAGGCATAAATCCACCATCATAGCCTCTACATTCCTTTCAATGCGAGACAATCTGTCCTCCAGAACAGCTGGAGAAAACTGAGAAGCACATAAAGCAGCAAAAATTAAGTTCCATTTTAAGTTCGATTAATAAAATAAAATATTTTCTGATGATTTAAGTGTTAAAAAATATTTAACACTACATAACATTAAAATAATAGAGTTTTCACCCTATCCAGAAAAAGCTAGTTTCCTGGGAGATCTGGTTCAGCGCATGACACCAGTCATGTGCTCAGCAAAGGCACTGCAGCGAGGACAAAACGTGGGATCAATGGTGGCCACTATGCCTTGAACTTGTGGGGGCAACTTTTGCACGAAAGAAGTTGCCAGCAAGGTATGGCGCTCCTAAAAATTTTTTTTTTCCCCTAAGCGGCCTGGGGAAAAAAAAATTTGGGGGGGAAATTTTTTTTTTTCCCCGAGCTGTGAAAGCATCATAGAAATTACAGCTCTGTGTGGTGGGGGGCCTGTCTCCTAAACCGGCGACTTCTACCCCTCCCGGTCTTTAGGAAGTTTGCTCCATTAAATCCTCTCCTATTAGGAAGTCATGCAGAGGTGCCATAATATGAATAATTAATAATAATAATTTAATATAATAATAATATAATACATCCACATACTAAACATGAATACATAATCTAGCTTACTACTTTCCATTATACACATCAAACTCAAATAATAATATAATGAATTAATTAATTATTTAAAAAATTAATATTCATTTATATGAGTGATGAAAACAATAATTACACATAGACGAAGTCAACTAATTAATAATAAGTAATAATAATTTAACATAGATAGCCTGACTCCTCGGGAGTCCATAAAAATTATATTCGTGAGTTAGAGACGTCATTGTATTTAAATAAACCGTTATTACCTTTCATAATCTCGGTTTAGGGAAATGTAATAACTTGGATATTTCTACTGAAAATGCTAATTTGCATCCCGGTCAACTAATGATTTAAATTTATGAACTTTACGATATTTTTTATAAGGGAGTTAAAATAAACTACGATTTTTTTATTTGTTTTTTGATTTTTTTTTTTTAAATTTAAGGAACAACATTCTTTTTTTTCCCTTTTCATTTTTTTGTTTTTTATACCTTTCTCTGCATTATCCTTTTTTGTCCTCCGTCTCCTTTCTTTTTTTCTTCTTCCTTGCTTTCTACGATTTTTGTTGTTATTTTTTTAATTGAACCAATTTATACCTGTTTTTGTATTTTGTATTTTATAATTTTATCGGAGCATTTTTTTGGTGGAGCTGTCGCCTTACCACAGACAAAACTTACTATGAGGCAGAGCTACTTTCTAATGTCCAGAAATGCCGATGCGAAAACAGAACACAACATCAACCAATGCTTATAGTGGTCCTGCTTCAACTTTGACTTAATGTAAAATATTAAAAAAATGAGCAAATTATATATTTGAAAATAATGATTGCAAAAATCTTTTTGAGAAGGAAAATTTTCCCCGGTCTCACTTCTAGGTGGAATACTGAAACCAGAGTATGAATTAAATTTTGTAATGTTGTATATAATACTGATAAAGTACTCCACGTGCTCTTATTGTGGCATAAGGTTTGTTAGTAAACGTGATTTAGATTATCCGCAATTCGAAAACCACACTGATGGAAAATAAACATTTAAGATGATTTTGATTACGAAGAAAAATTCCACAATAGAATTTAGAAAACCCACATTTCGAATCCACACGGGTGAAAAACCATTTAAGTGTGTTCTTACTGTGAGAAAAGTTTAAATAAAAACGTAGTTTAGAAAGACACATTCGAATCCACACGGGTGAAAAACCCATTAAAGATGTTCTTACCTGTGATAAAGTTTTAATCGCTGTACCACCAAAAAGTTAGCTTAAAGAGAGCACCTTCGACCCACCACAGGTGAAAATCCCATTTTAAGTGTTCTTACTTGGTGATAAAAGTTTTAATCATAAAAGTGGTTTAAGAGAAACCACATCCGAACCCACACGGGTGAAAACCCATTTAAGTGTGTTTTCACTGTGAGAAAAAGTTTAATCAGAAAAGTAATTTAGAAACCACATTCGAATCCACCACAGGTGAAAAACCATTTAAGATGTTCTTGTACTGTGATAAAAGTTTTAATCATAAACCTCATTTAAAATCCCAACACTCTTGAACCACACACAGGTTTAAAAAACATTTACAAGTGTTCTACTGTTGATATAACAAATAACGTTTTAATAACATAAACCTCATATTAAAATCCCACACTCGATCCACACAGGAAGGGAAAAAACATTAAGTGTTCTTACTAGTGATTAAAAGTATTAATGTATAAAAGTAATTTAGACAGGACACACTTCGAATCACACGGGTGAAAAACATTAAGTGTTCTTACTGTTGATAAAATTTTCTAATCAGAAACCAGATATTTAAAAAATCCCACACTCGAAACCCACATAGGTGAACAAAACCATTTAAGTGTTCTTACTGTCCGAGACAAAGGTTCTTACTCGCAAAGTAAATAATTTGAATAAAGTTCTATCTTGCGATACCAACCACATATGTAGATTATTCAATTTCAGCAAAAATATAAAAAACAGTACTACTTATATTTAACCTCACTTTAGTTTTAAAATTGAATGAATGATGCTTCAGACATCATCTTGCTATGTTAATAATATAGTTGAAACGTATGCATTAAATTTTGCCTGTATTTATTAACTATCGTAATACTTAAGTTAGTAGTCTGGGTACGACTAGTAGGTGGCAGTTAGTAGGCTTGGAGAATGAAGCTTTAGTCTAGAATTTAACATGGAGGCGTTGTGCCCTTGAGATATTTTACGCAAAGTTTTGTTTTTCTTATGGTTTACTGAAAGAAACAGGGATAAACTTTATTATTTATAATAGAAAACCAACGTTTTAATTTTTTATCTGTTTATTTTTAACATTTATTTTGTACATATATTTAATCCTAATTTATTGCACTTAAAAAAAAAAATTTTAAATAATATATTTTTACTTCATTTCTACATATCACGTGTTAGTTTAAAAGAATAAAAAACTCTTTAAAATATTATTATATTTTTTATAATGCTTAAAGATGGAATTAAGATTAGGCTATGCTGAATTTTTTGGCATATACAAATTTATTTGATGGTTCTAGTTTTATATGTTTACTTATGGTTTCCAACCTGGAACTTAACTGACAAGAGTATAAAATGATTATTTTTACCCGTCATTGTAGAGTTTCATTCTTTCCACTAAATATGATACAGCTACACCACACGCCAATTTTAATGTTCTTTTTTCTATGTTTATCTTCTTTAATTGGCTTTACTATAACAGAGCAGAAATCTGTGGAACTGTGGTCAATAGGTTTCGCGACCACTATACCCAAATCTTCAGCCAGGTAAAACTAAATCTCGTCGTCATTCGTTTTCAACTAAAAATTCTGTGGTAACAGACTCGTGAATTTTTTCTCGCAGTGTCAAAGACAAAGGTTTGGCTACAGTGTAAAAAAACCAAAAAAAAAAAATTTTGGTCGAACATTATCTCTTGTTTGCAATGTTGGTGACAGATTTGTAAGCCCCATGAACTGATTTGAAATTTTAGTGTAGATTATGCATTCCACTTTTCCCTTTATTCATATTATAATATATATACTATATCAGTAATATATATATATATAAACTTATATATATAATATTTATTTATAAGTGTTCTAATAATTAGTATAAACTATAGTCTATATATACGTTATAATATAATATATATATAAGAATAATAATATATATATATATATAATATACCTATATATAATACAACTAAGTTACAAATATAGATACTATATATATAATATTATTAATAATATATATAATATATATAGATAATTATTAATATATAATAATATATATATATATAAATATATATATATATATCATATATTTATATTTAATTTTCTTTCTTTCTTTTATCGTACCTATTATTTCCCAAGATTGGGAGAAAGGAGCGCTACAAGCACCGGAAAAGAAAAGCAGTAGGAGATTATGACAAAGCGAAAGAAGCCCAGCCTTACCGCCCCTACTGTACCATTAATTAGTAAAAGTCGTCACATTACAGAAAATCCACCCTAGAGCCTTCATGGGACCGCGACGGACCCTCACATGGCATCGTCAATGTAAGGGTCATCCCTTGGCCCAGGTGGGCGTCACAACCCATCCCCTACATTACAAAAAACCCCCGCCAAAATTTCCTATTCTGCACCTTTATTCTCGCCTCTGACCAACTCACATTCCTTTCCTTCTCTTCAGACATTCGTTACACCGACTCAAATCCACTTTCCTCAGGGTCTCCACAGCCGTTCGGGTCACTTCCTAGCACACTCCCACTATTCATCCGCTTAACCAAGACACCCGACTATCAATTCATGACCTTTCCCGTGACCAAACCATTGTTCAACAACTTTCATTTATTTCTCTCATTTACCCCTTTGTTCCACACCACACAACTCTCTAATCGTTTCAATTCCCATTTTATCAATTTCTTCTCACACCTAGCATGCCCCTAAGATTGTTCATCTGAACACATTAAACCTTTAGATCTACTTCTTATTCCAGACCATGAGTCTCACTACTATTACAAATAAGCACAGTAACAACATGACCGCTCATGTAAGACTTAGCGCAGCTCAAGACTTAGCTCCTTTACATTCACAACGATTTAATTGCACTAGCAAAACCATTTCCTGCCGATTCACAACTTTCCCTACACACTCGCATCATGCCGTTCCCTTCTCATCCAACACATACCCCTAATATTTAAACCCTCAGACACTTGCTCCAGCTGCTCAGCAAATCTCATAACTTCACACTGAGGACTGTCCTCACTCACAACTATACAACCTCTATCTTATCTACGTTTACTTCTCAAACCCCTCCTTTTAACCATACCCTGCCAAATACTTCTCTACCAATGTTCCCTCAAACTCTTATAGATTCGCCACCACAGAACCAAATATTCCGCATAAAGTAGGTAGGGCACCCTCACTCATCTCCATTCTCCATCATTCTAACACATTCCTCTGAAACATCAACAAATACTTTGATAACCCTATTTTTGTTCCCTCATACAAATAGCATAAATAAATGCGGATAATAAATGTGTTGAACACCCCAAAGAATATCCTAAAGTACCTACATTGATACCATTTTATTCATGCACAATTTTGAGATAAAGTACATACATAATTTTGCGTTACCATGCTCACGATGTACTTACACACCAACACCATATATCACTAATACCTTGCCATAAAGCTTCCCTAATTCAAACTATTCTCATTCAGGTACTGCCTGTCTCTTGTAAATCCATGTATGTAATGTACTACCTAAATATAATTTATTCTTCTCTGCTCCCTCATTCTCAATCATTGTGTTGTCAAAATGGTAAACCGTATGTTGAATTCCAACACATCCTCACCCACTCCTAGAACTCACCTTGTTCTTCACCAATATATATATAATATTATTAATATATATATATATATATATATATATATATATTATATATATATATATATATATATATATATATCAGACCGACTAAACCCCATATAAAATTTTAAAATAATTCTATATCAATTTACGATATATACATATAATGGTTACATTTAGGAGGCATTTCATTAGGGGGGGCAAAAGTGAATTGAATGGTGATTACATATATATATATTGTATATAATATCATCATGCTAGAGAGAGGAAAATATATGCTATTTATATATAAAGGAAAAATTAATGCGGTTATACTCTACTATATATATATTATTATATATATATATATAATATATATATAGTATATATATCATTTATTATATATATTTAGCAGCCATATTCAGCGACCATATGTGCATATCGACACTATGGGAGAAGTTCCAGGCGGAGATAAATACTGTGCTCGAGAAGTAGCGACTGGAATAGAAAGCACACAGCTAGTTGACTTCAAGTCAATATGAAAACTAAAACACATTGGAAAACTTGCTAAATAAACAACTGTATGTTGCTAATATAATACGTTACGTTATAAGCAATTTTACTCTTTCAGTATTCCTAAATCCTCGATTTGCTGTAGCTATTTTTTACAGATAGTATTAAGACAGCTTCAGCCCTCAGACAATTTCGAACTCATAAGAGCAGACACCAGTCGTCCTATGACATGGAAAAGAGATAGGGCAACATTGGCGTGACGGAGTAAGCTCGGTGGAAGCCTAGACAAGGTGAAAGGAGACAGGGCGGGAATTGATCACTCCCCCCTCAACTCGTCAC
>JABUQX010119193.1:10000-17319 GCA_015478945.1 Trachelipus rathkii | reverse complement strand
TAACACTTTACAACTAAATCAAGCTATCCAGAGTTTTTAAATATTTTAGGCCATTCCTACATCAAATTCAGTTCTTATTAGACATGCTAAGGACATGTAGGAATAGAAAATAATAATTCAGCATTATTCCACTGCCTGCTTACATACACTACAGCTTGTGGTTAATGATCACTGTATTCACAGTATATATAAGCAACAATAATTCTATTTGCAAAGTCCATGTTGGACATTTTTACATCACCTTCCAGCATTAATAATTTAAGAAATTCAAAAGAATAATAATGTTCACAGAATAAATTTATCAAATATTTTCGTGATGCAAACCATCCAATTTTTAATGTTATAAGAATTTTACACAAAAAAGTTCTTGTTTCTATTGTGTTAATAAATAGTAAACTAACAGAGGCTTTAAGCGCAGAACCAAAGCATATTTAAAAACTTGTGCATGCAATATTGAAAATTTTATGACATCAGAGTATTGATAAAAAAGAGGCACTTATCATCTAGCATCCACTGTAATAATGGTAAATAATTTCTTTGAAAACAGCAGAATTACTTGAACATTTTGCGTTTAGATACAACATTCAAGCATAGAAGCATCTTCAAAGACAGATTTTCAAAAATATTTTTTATGATAGGAATACAATTTGCAACGCTTAATCCACAGAATATAGCCTAACTTAAATTTCATTTGAATATAAAGAGTTATGATTTTACAAAAATATTGAATGAATGGTTCGGATTGATATTAAAATTTTCATCAATTGAAAAATATTCTATAATATTTCCGCATTCGGCTAATTCACCATCTGAAACCGTTGAAGTTATGACAGGTGCTAACATTGAAGACTTATCGGAGGGAGTTAAATTTAGCTTTTCATCATGTTTTGAGGACATAGTTAAAGGAAAGATTGATAAAGACAAAGAAAAATGTAAATCAACAATATCTTCATCAGTGAATCAAAATGTTAAAGGAAGTATAGAAGAAGAAATGAAAAAATATTTGGCATGTGATATTATTGGAAAAAATGAATGCCCATTGACATGGTGGAGGAATAATAAATCTAATTTCAATAATTTACACATATTGGCTTATAAATATCTCTCTGCTCCACCTTCAAGAGAGTGAAAGCTGTTATAGTGGGGGGGGTCAAATATAACTCTCGCAAGACCGAAATCGAATTACACCGAAAATGGAGAAAAGATGTTTTCATGCATCAATAAGAAGCATAAATTTAAAGTATAGAAATTTTGTATTCTTCCATGTTCTCTCATTAATATTTTAAAATAATTTCTGAAGATATCTATATATTAAATACATAAATAATATATCAATATGTAGGGAAAATATATTTAATCATCATTATTTAATTAATCAAGAGAAATAATAATATAATAAAAATAATAATAATAATAATAATAATAATAATAATAATAATAATAATAATAATAATAATAATAATAATAATAATAATAATAATAATAATAATAATAAATAATAAATTATTATTAAATAAAATATAATAATAATACATAATAATAATAATTGATGTCATTATTATTATTATTATTATTATTATTATTATTATTATAGTATTATTTATTATTATTATATTATTATTATTATTATTATTATATTATTTTATTATTATTTATTATTATTATTTATTATTATTATTATAAAATCTGTTACTCAAAAATCTGATAATATTCTTTTTTGCTCTTAAATTCTTTTATTAAATATTATTTATACAATTTTAAAGGAATCGCTTTTCAAATATTTTTGCTTCACTTTCAGAAATATTATTTAATTATTTATATTATTTATAATTTATTTATTATAATTATTTCATCATTATTTATTATTATTAGAAATTAGAAACAAAACCAAGATGTTAATGAATAACAGGAAAACTTTCTATGTTAAGTGGTTTAATGTATATATATATAATAAATAAGAATGAATAAAATAATTTTAATATATATATATAATAAAATTTAAATTTAATTAAAATAATAGAAATTTTTAAAGTGTACTTTGCAAATTAATCGTCATCTGCCAAAATTCTTTTAATCGCTCCCACACTATAGTTATATAATATATATATATATATATAGTATAATATATATATATATATATATATAATATTAATATATATATATTATATAATATTATATATATATTTATATATATACTTATATATTATATATATATATATATATATTATATATAGTATATATATATTTATATATTGTGGAGTGTGGACGTGTTTGAAAGTGCTCCCGTTTGAAAGTTTATCTTTATATTATTATTATTTGTATTATTGTTATTATTCTGGTTTAGTAAAGTTGTTGTTTTTTCAATCTCGCTTTGTTTTAATTGAAAGTTTTTATTAAACGCGATCAAGTGAAATTAATCATATTATTCTTTCGAGCCAGTTTAAAGTTTGTAGATTTTAAAAGAATAAGTTATTTTAATTTTATTTTTATTTTTTTTCTTTGTAGGTTTTAATAAATTTTAGGAAGTGTAGTAAAGTTGTTTAGGTTTAAGTTTTAGTTTTTCATGTATAGTAGTATATTTTTTATTTAATTAATTTTAGTACCTAAATTTTTTAAGTTAGGATTTAGTTTGTTCAATTTTTATTACTATTTCTCCTTTTGTTTTAGTCTGTTTTTGTCTATTGTTCTTATTTGTGTGGTTGTTTAGGTTTAATTTTTGTTTTTTCAGTATATAGTAGTATATTTTTTATTTAATTGATTTTAGTGCTTAAATTTTTAAGTTAGGATTTAATTTGTTTAATTTTTAAATTTCTTCTTTTGTTTTAGTCTTGTTTTGTCTTTCTTCTTAATCTTGTGTGGTGTTAGAGTTGTATGTGTGTGAAAGATGGCAGATTTGCATAGGCGCCGGGCTTTCTATAACTTTACCAACATCGCGGCTTAAAATTCTAACTTTCCTCTATGATAGAAATATCACCTACTAACTCTTAACCCTAACTTTTGCTCTTGTCTTGAGATCTCAGATTGGCCTAGAATTCACCTTCTAAAAGCGTTTAATGTATCTAACTATAACTATTTCATTAATTTCCTCTGAAGGTGGAGTGTAGTGCCCTATGTAAAACATTAATACTCTGTAACAACTCTCGTGAATCTTGCATCTCCTAACTTCGAATGCTCTTGCTCAAATCTTTCTTTCCTTCTACTACAAGTTTGTGCTTCTGCTACTTTCTCCTACAGACAGATTCACTATTTCTATTGATATCTTACTACCTCCGCGATTGTTATATCTTTCTCCATCCAAAAATACTGAGGTCCTCATATTTTAGGGAATTCAATGTTACACACAATTGATGATTGAATCCTCTCATACTGATTTAGTGGGAGGAGGCGAATCATTCCGCATCATCAAAACGATTCTGGAGCAACTAATCAATGAAACTACACACCATTCCGATTCGTCCCAACCAATTCATTGAAACTACTTGACCTATGTTCACCAAATAAGTCCTTCTCTCTTATAAATACACTACCTTCGCTCCTATTGTTAAATCTGACCACAACCTTATATATCTCTTAACTTAATACTTCTCTCAAACACTCCATCCTGCCCTACGAGTTTTTCTGGACTTTGATGGGTATTGGGGGGGAGCCTTGGCTCGTTCCGCTCTATGCTAACTATAATTAATTGGATGACTGCTTTGACTCTGATGAACGCTTCGGCTTTCTGTCATTAAGTGGGAGCTGCTAATCGTTGCGAATGAGCAGGGTTCATTCCTTCTTTCAACTAAATCTTCTCTACCTCATAATCCATGGTTCGATCTGCCTGATTTCTTGCCATTACGGCTAGAGACAGCGCTTAGTCGGGGGTGGAAAAATTTCTCGCTCTCCTATCACTCTCGCTAATTTTCATTCAGCTAGGAAATCGTTGCAGGATACTCTTCGACGAGCCAAGCGGGCGTTCATCAAACGAAAGTGCGCGAACCTCCTTGGTTCTCCCTTACTGACAAATCTTTCTGAGCCTCTTAGCCAAAAACATTCTAAATCAACTTCTGTCAAATCAGCCTTTCTCCTCTTATTCGATCTGATGGCTCTGTTGCTAACTTTCCAACTGTAAAGGCCAATCTCTTCGGCCTCCTATTTATCCTCTAACTTTCATACCCTGGGACGATTCTGGCATTCCTCCCCCTCCACCTTCTCCTCTCAGTGTGTCCTATGTCTTTAGCCTCGTGATTAATTTGATCGTGGGTGCGATGGGCTCCCTGCAGATCTCCATAACGTTAGAAGGCGGGTGGCCCGGGATGCATCCCTCCCCGATTTTCAGGAGTGTGCTTCCGAGCTGCCCCTCCCCTCGTTCAACTATATTCTTCTATGTCTCAATACTAACCTTTCCACCACGTGTTGGAACACGCACATGTCCACCTATTCCCGAAAAAAGGGAAGCCGCCTCTAATCTCTAACTATCGCCCTATAGCTCTCACCTTTATTCTATCTGAAGCCCTTCTAAACTCTCACTTCTTAGACCATCTGGAATCTCATTCTCTTCTTTCGATCGCCATTACCTTCGGCGTTCGAGCTCTAACTGGTATATACTTTCCTATTGTAACTGATTATGTTTTCCGCCCTTAGAACTACGGGAAGACTTGTGTGGATGGTCCTATGCATATCCAAAGCATTTGACGGAGTACGCGTCAACTGCTCTCCAAGCTCCCCTCCTTTGAGTTTCCTCCTCTCTTTGATTACTTATGTCTAGCTTTCTTTCAAGTCGGTCAATATCGGCTGTGGTTGATGGAGAGACTCTTCTTTCTCTTTTCTTGTCAATAGGTGTTCCTCAGGGTTCTGTCTATCTCCTACTTTATTCCTACTTTTCATTTAATTGATCTTCCCTCACCTGCACATCTAAAACTCTATCATATAGGCCGATTGACTCCGACCCTTCATTCTTCAAACTCATTTCAATTCTGCTCCCCTTTTACTTCTAGAATTGCCTCTTGTCTTAATCTTTTCGATTCTATTTCTCGTGCATCTGGATAGACATTTTCCGATTGGTTCGTCACAACCTTTGTGAAATTTCCAATCTTTAAAAATCAACTTCTACAAATCTCCCTCTCTAAAACCACCTTCTAACTTTCCTATCTCTTTCGGACGGTTCTCTCGTCTCTTCCTTCCTTGACAAATCTAAAACATCCCTTGGCTTAAAACCATTAACAAACAAAGGTCTTAGAACCTGCACCATCACAACGTATGCAATAGCGCGGCCTCAAAAACTGCGGAGTTCTGTTATAGATCTGCGAGATTTTTTTTCCTCTTCCCAGTTACTCCAGCTTACAAGGTCTCATTCCGCCCTTGTATGGAGTACTTCGCTTGTCATATCTGGGGCCTCTGTTTCACCCGCTTTAGTTGGACAGGGTCTCGAGTCAAACAGCTAAAGGCTTATTAAACTGTTCCTGTAACTTTCCAGTTTCACTTGACTCTACTTTGCGCCGTATGTTGGTGCTTTATCTCTCTTTTCTATAGGATCGTAGCGGCAGTATTCATGGGAACTTACCACCTCGCCGTACACCACTTTACGACGCCTCGTAGCACCAAGGGGTGCTGTGTCTGCGAACGAGTTTTGTGTTGTTGATGTAGGTTACTCCAGGCTAGTTCGCTGCGGTGCTTCCTCTCTTTCTGCCACCTCTGTTCTGTGGAATTCTCTCCATCTTCTGTGTTCCTGCTGAATTTAATCTCCCTCACTTTAACCTGCGTCTGTGCTCATCTGCGTAATTTACGCTAGCGGATGAAATTTTAGCGTGCAACACCACCTCCCTGAATAGGGCTCTGCCCGTAGTGGTTATGTGACACTGTAAAAATATTATTATCTATATATATATATATATATATATACTATATATATTATATAAATATATATATATATATATATATATATATATATATATATATAATATATATATAATATATATATATATATATATATATAATATTATATATATATATATATATATAATATATATATATATATATATATATATATAATAATATATATATACGTATATATATATCTCATCAGGGTGGGGATTTTTTGTTTTATTTTTGAAAAAAATGCAATTTTGAGTTTGTTTGGATTTTGGTGATTATTTTTTGATTTTTTTGATTTTTTTTAGGCACAAATTGCTTTTTTTTATTATTTTTAAAAGTTAATTAAACTAATCACTAGATTATTACCTAATTAATAAAGTTTATAATATATTATTTATTCAGTTAATTAAGCTATTTTTAAATATATATATTATTGTATAATATCTGAGCACTCTAATTTATTTATTTTATTAAAAATGACTCCTGAACTACATTGATGAATTTAACTTATTAATAGATGAAATATACTTTATCATTAAAGAATCACATCACTTCGGCATCAAAGGGTTAATTAGGGTGATAACTAGGGACTTAATTATTAATCTTAGGAAAAAAGACAATTGCCTAAAAAATCAAAATATATATATATTATATAATTATATATATTGAAATACTATATAAAGTAACATTTAGTAATTAAATCTATATATATATATTATATATATATATATAATATATATATATATACTATATAATATATATATATATATATATAATATATATATAATATATATATTATTTATATATATATATTATATATATATATATATTATATATATATATATATATATATATATAATATAATATATATATATATATATATATATATATATATATATATATATATATATATATAGTATAATATATTGAAATACATATTAAAGACAATGTTAGTAATTAAAGTCTGTCAATTTAATATTTATAAAAAAAAACAACTGCAAATTAACATTTAAATATTACATTTTGTTCGAAGGAGTAGTTGTGGACTTGTCCACCTCTACAGTGCAAAGCAAGCGACATATTAATTAGTGATTGTCGTGAATGCTTAAATTTAGACATTGAGGATGTGGCTTAATCAGAAAATATACTCTTCCATGTAGATGTCGACAATAAAAACATGTGAGGGTGCTAACCTTTTTTATTTTTCTTTATTGCGGATAAGCCTTGTTATTATGCGTAAGCTCCCCTACAAAGCAATTTTAGAAAGCCTTCTAAGTTCCAGGGATTTTACAAGGTTTACTTTTTTGGTGGTTAACCAAAAAAAAAAAATTCTATATCGCTATTACAATACAAAACATCGCCGACCGCAAAACGCTTTTTAAACCTCAGAAACGACCATTTTTTTTTTTGTTTCGAGCATGAGGTTCCCTCTTTTTTTTTTTTTTTAAGCTAATGCTGAATGTGAT
>JABUQX010119193.1:0-7500 GCA_015478945.1 Trachelipus rathkii | reverse complement strand
TTTTATATATTTAATTGAATAACCTAAGTACTGTAATATAAAATTTTAAGTTAATCCCAGTTGCGCACAAAAATCAGTATTCATTTCAAAGTGTAAATGAAGTTGAAGAGTTGGATGAAGGTGGTTTCCGAGTCTGTAGAATTGCATTGCTGGTTTTTTGAGAAATAATCGTTATCGGACATTAACGCTTTTGACTGCATATGTATTATTTACAGAAATTTTATTTTATTTTCGATAGTTCTTGTTAATTTTATTTTTCTTTTTAGGATCTTTTTACTCTTTTTACCAACCGCGTTATATCCTACCATTCATCGCAATTGTGTGTTGTATATTATTATATATATATATACTATATATATATATATATATATATATATATAATATTAATATATATATATATATATAATATTAATATTTATATATATATAATATATATATATTAATATATAAATATATAATATATATATATATATAATATATATTATATATATAATATATATATAATATAATATATTTATAAAATATATATATATATATTATATATATATATAATTATAGAATATAATATATATATATATATAAAAACAACACTTTAAGGTTTACAAACTACTCTGCAGCTTAACTTTTACCCATTAGTATACATGCGTTCATTCTTTTTTCTAGGAAATTTAAAAGAAACGTCCATTATGAATATATATATATTATATATATTTATATATATACTATTATAACATTATTATTATAACATATTAGAGGTATATTATATATATATATATATAATTATATTATATATATATATATATAATTATTAATATATATAATTAATATATATATATATATTAATATATAATCTGTGTGTGTGTGTGTGTGTGTGTGTGTGATTGTGTGTGTGTGTGGTAGTGTGCTTTGATGTAGTGTGTGTGTGTGTGTGTGGTGTGTGTGTGTGGTGTGTGGTGTGTGGTGTGTTTGTGATGTGTGTGTGTGTGTGTGTGTGTGTCAAATTAAAAATCAATTAAAATTCATTAATAAAAAAATAAAACGTCTAAAGTTCATAATACTGCTCCAATTTTGCGTTTGTCCGTGTCAAGCAATCAGGGGAACAAAACGCCCCAAAAATACCATGCGGTAGGTCCAAATCTTAAAAACTGTGCCCAATCGAGATTACACCATACTTTAGTGTACGGACCACCCACGTTAAAACGCTGTCCCGTCTCTTCTCCTTTATTAACCCTAATGTCGGTCACTCGGTATACCAAGGATAATAATAATAATAGCATTTGGGTATTGGAAATGGGTATATTTTAAATCAAACTTTGCAATGGAATTATTTGATAGCCTTGTTATTGTGTGTTGCCTTCCTCAATTTGTATCATTATTTCCCCCCATAGAATTGAAAAACACAAAGCTTTTTTTTATTCAAGCCTCTTGCGATTTGTCTCTTCTCTCTACCAAAAATGTTTCCCTTCTTTTATATCACTCCCTTTAATAAATCTGTTTCCATATAACACAAAATAAATAAATAGGATATTTCGAGTGTCAAAACTCAAGATTACTTTGGCTAATCAGGAAGGCCAGAAATTAATATTAATTCTGAGCAGCTTCTTCTTCATATATATATATATTATATATAATATATATTATATATATATATTATATATATAATATTAATATGATATAATTATATTATATCTATATTATAATATATAATATATATAATTAATATAATATATATTATTATATATATAATATATATATAATAATATTATTGTTTTGTGGTGTGTGTGGGGGGTGCTGGGTTTGTTGTTCAAGGAGCTGTTCTATAGGGGCATTTTTTTATAATATTAGTTTAAATTTTCTATTATTATTAATCTGGTGTTTTTTTTCTTTAATTCATACAGTTCAAACGTATCATCTCTCTCTATCTGTCCTTGTCAATTAATTTGTTCACGTTTCATGAACATATTTCATCTCTTTCTATTATATTAATGTTCTAGAATATATTATAGTAGTTTTATATTTATATAATTAATATATATTATTATTATAATAATTATATATTATATATATTATATAATATTGACGATATTAGATGATATTATTATTTATTGCATGGCGCAGATAATTTTTTTTTTACTTTTCTTCATTTATCTCCACCATTCTTCTTTCAATAAATTAGCTGAGAGCCAGGATTAAAAATTGTAATACAAAAGTATTTACTCAGTAATTCGTACTTTTTTTTTAGCATGCACGTTTTGCAGCGCCCGAGACAGAGCACCACGTCTTGAGAATTTATTGTTAGTGCAAAGATTCTGCCCGGAAACAGAAAAAATTTGTTACGCAAAAATATACCATGTAGTTAGGTCGAAATTTAATGCCAATCGTCGATCCAAAATGGAGGTTGGTTCTACTGCTCGTCGATCCATATGATGTTACTGTTTTGCAGTTTTGCTCGCTTTCAATTTCTTATGATTGTTTTGTTAATGTATAAACAGAAATCGGTATTATATTGAAAAGAAAACAATCGTATACGTGGTGTTAACTCGACACAATAGTTTGTTACGTTTACTTAATCTTGACGCGATGTGGTAGCACTAAAAGTGTTTCATTTCCTTTCTCATAGCAATGAACGTTATGCTTTACTTTATTATTTATTTTTCTATACTCTGCGGGAAATATAATTTCGTATATTTCTCATCAGCATCTTAATTGCTACGTATTATATAAAAAAAAGTTAAAAAAATATTTATCTGCGCCATGAAACTTGTCATATAGTATATTTTATATATTGGATGATAGTAAGTATATATATTATATATAGTAAGTAGTATATATATATATAATATAATATATATATTATATATAGTGTATAGTATATATTATATAATGAGATATTAGATATATATATACTATATATACTATATAATATATATTATATTATATATTATATATATATTAATATATATTATTATATATATATATCATATACTATATAATATAATATTTTATATAGTAAAGTATATATAAAGTAGTATATTAGTAAATGGTGGTTATAAATATATATATTATATATAATAATATAAATATTATATATAATATATATATAATATCTATATATATTTAGTATGGTTATATATATATATACGTATATCAGTGTATAACTTATTGAAAAGATTAGAATGAATCAGTTAGAAAAATAATTACATATACAGTTTATGTGTTGTTATAATTATGAATATCTGAGAGCTTTCGTTTCGCTTTTTAATCGAACCTCCTTCAGAAGTAAGTTTATATATAAAAATAACATATAAAAAAGTAAAATTATTTAGTTATTAATATTTTTAAAAAAAATAGGTATCCTTGAAAAAAAACTTAACACTAATTTGATGTAAACATCCCTCAAGCGGAACTCTCCAGTGTGTTTACAAAATTCCTGCACTAATTTTACATTGGTGAAACCCATTATCTTATACACGCCGCATTTATCAACACAATACTTTTTGCTACACACAATCAAATCGTTCCCCTGAACTCCATCCTTCACCTAATATCAATTCCTTAACCATAACAAATTGACACCTATTTACCATGTAAAAAAAATCAAAAAAAAAAACTTGAAACCTCATTTGAATCTCTGCATTCATCAATTCAGATAATCTAGTATAAACAAAGAAGGGCATTATGAACATAGACACATACAAAATATCTGGCACTACAAATTTAAATATATTAAAATTAATATGTCGCAATCTTTAAAATATTACATAACTAATTTATTATTTCTTTTTTCAGTAGATTGTTATTAAATAATGTATTTATTCTGAAGAGTTCCGCTTGAACGAAACTCAAGAATATATATTTATATTAACTTGTAAATGTATTTCTATATATTCCTTCTTAATGCTTAATAACCCCCATATGATAAAAATATTTACTCTCAGCGACTCATTGCTTTAACCTACACACACAACCACACGGCAAACATATAAATAAATATTATATTAAAATAAAAATTTAATTATATATATATATATTAATATAATTTTAATATATTATTTATAACTATATAATATATATTAATATATAATTATATTATAAAAATAATATAGCTGATATATTATATATGATCAAGTATATGTGATCCTAGCATTTGTAAATCTCAGAAGCTAGTTCCTGGAGAGTATTTCTCTCCGGTGTTTGTGATGATTCCCTATGTTTTTTTTTGGTAGATATATGACGAAACGTTGGTATCATCATACTAAATAAATGCTTTGCCCCAGAAAATTTAAAAAGTCTGTTTCATGGTATTCCTATGTCAACTAAAAACTTCCTCGATTCGGCCATCGTGAACTAATACACGGAATAACTCTCTCTTAAAAACTACGAATACCTTCTCTACATCACACTTATTGTTCATCCGAGAAAGGTATTGTTTTTCAAAAATTGTTGTTAGAGTTAGATTGTCTGGAATAACTTGTATTGGGAAATATTCCACATTCAAAACTTCAAACCATATCCACCTTCAAACTCAAAATGCTTCATATAAACCAGGCCGGTGGAATCGGCTGAAGAATCATTTAATTCGGGTTCTGATTCCGACTGTTTTTGAATCATTTGAATCATGACTTTGATTCTGACTGTTTTGGGTTATTCTGACTGCTTTGGATCATGCACCTCTGATTTCGATTTAGTAACTTCAGGATCCCTGATATAAATTAAACTTTACTAGTTTAGATGCATTTGTTAAGTTTATCACAATATTGTTAATAATTTAAATACTATTAATTAATAAATTACCAGTGGCATATCTCACCACCACCACCTTTTTCTTCTTCTCTCTCCAAGACTGGGGCTAAGGTGCGTTAACATGCCACAACCAACCCCCTCAAATAACCCGTCATTCACTCCTATTAAGCACCTTTCTTCTCGCCTCTGCCAAACTCGTATTTCTCTCCTCCAGGCATTCCTTTACTGACTCAATCCACTTTTTCTTCAGTCTCCCAGCCGCTCGATTCCCAGCATACACCCCACTATACATCCGCTTAACCAACCGACTATTATCCATCCTTTCCACATGACCAAACCATCTCATCGTATTTTCATTTATTCTCTAATTTACCACTTTCTTCACACCACCACAATTTCTCTATCATTCTTATATCTTCCTTTATTTATATCTATATTCTGTTTCAGCCTTCTTTAATAGGACCCTCCATGAAGAGGATTTGGTAACGATTAAGTTCTGGTGAAACACGATTACCGTTAGATCATATATGTTAAAATAGTGACCTATTATTGCGCAGGACGTCTATCAGTCATAATCCACTGACAATATATCTTATTTTTAAGGCACAGGGTAACAACATCCCCCTTCATGAAAATAAGACCCCTTTTAGCGCACTTCAATTAAACGTTACGTCTCTTTGCAATTCTTCAGCACTCTCACTTCCAAGCGAACTTTAATTGCACCTCATGCCAACTATCCTTAGACCACACCGAATAACCACAACCTCTATAAAACACCCAATAACTTAACACTCTGGGCATCATATTCGTGTATCCCATTCTCATTCCCACAACTTTAACCCTCCAAATATTCTTAAACTCAGAGACTTGTTCCAAGCGTCCAGAGTCAACAATCAACTATAATAAACATTCATGCTACAAAGAAATATTAAAGAGATGAACGTAAAATAACTTACTCTTAATGGCATCTCCTTTTTGCCTGTCTATGGTATTATTGTATTTACCGCACATGAAAAACCTGCCATTTAATCTTTTCATGGTCTACCAGAAATCAATTCATCAATAACTCATTTCTTAGGATTTGGACCACAAAGAGATCCATAGGAATCAATCTCGTCATATAAAGTAAATGGATAGGAATGCCCTCCAGCTCATTCTCAAAGGGAATTCTGCCAGGTCATTCTACACCATTATCCTCGCCACACCTCGCCTGCGACTTCTAATCTATTTCATAACCCCCATCCATATATAAATTGAATTATAACCTTGGAGCAAATAGCCTTTTCCATAAGAGTTAGAGAACATAATTACACTAGACGCCCTGTCTCATCCGCTCATTTAACCTATGAAATAACTAAACGCTAAATCTCAACGTTTGACACCATTATATTTCTAATTATCTATTCACGCAAACTTACACTATCCTAAAACTATTTTGGACTGATTACTTAGTTGATAACACATTATATCAGAAATGCCTCATCGCAAGACAACAACCAGAGGGTTTATCATTAGAGCAACTCAACATTGCCACATAAGCCCCTTGCTCTATATTAACCCCTATCATACGCCTGTTTGCAACTCCAAAAAGGATAAATATTTAAGATGAGCAAATTGTATTTTTCTTCTCTCTCATTTTCTTTAATTATTTGTTTCAATGTTAAAGAATTGATGCACACATTGAATCCTCTTAGCGCACTCACAACTAAAACGCGAGCCTTGTGTTCTTCACGGCACATCAGCCCTCGCTTCCCAGTAGCTCGGATCGCAAGTGCTTCCCTTACCATATAAAATAACGCGGAGCAAAAAATATAATCTTCCTCTACAGAGGGCACTCAAATAAAAATCTAATATTCACCCATTAATATAATTCTCGTAAGACCATCGAAATGTAGTAGCAAATTAACTACAAAGCAAAAAACACGGACTTACTATATACCCCTTATATCCTCCAATCCCGTATGGGATAAACGATATATTTACACCTTGAACTCTAGAAACGCTTTATTACACAACTTACAAATCCAATCAATACCATCTCGCCTCTCCGTATCTAAATTGAATACATTTCAGCAGTAATTTCGATTCGTCAATATACTCATGTCAGATTTAAATGAACCAACATCGAGTTTACAGAATCTCTGCTAAACACTCGATACACCAATATACCTCCCACTTGCTAAATTAGAACCTCATCCAAGGATATAACTATACCGTTCATTGCAGCCATGTCCAGCGGTGAGAAAAGCCAAATCAGTTGTGCCACTATCACCTCTAACAATTTACTGGCCGAATAAGTGTAGTTAGTCATCGCATCATTATTGAAGTGTTCGTTCCACCACTCTACGCTCACAGGTCATAGTTCATACGTTTAGGACAACAAGCGAGCCATCACCTGTAGTGTCAAGCGGGGGCCAAATCTATTCGTAAAGATAAGAAGGTTCCCTTTACTTCTCATTCTTAGACCTTTCGCGCTATCCTTCCATAAGAACTTCCTACTTATCCCTGTTGTATGTCGCAACACTATTCATCTACCTCCTTCAAACTGTCATTATACCTCTTCGTTAATTCTACCTGACGATGCCACTAACTTTTATGATATTATCTTTTTGAATCCTACAATAATTAGTTGATTATGAAATCGTTTATTAGAGACATCTTTATCTTTAATAGTTATACGAATGCATCAGTTTTAGGCATTTTAGTGTATGAGCTACATTCAACCACGTTTCTTTTTATATATTTGATTTGTAACTA
>JABUQX010119192.1:0-13876 GCA_015478945.1 Trachelipus rathkii | reverse complement strand
CATTGTACTTCGTTCCAGTTCGGAATGGGTGTTTAACCGTTTTCGCATTTATCGGTAAAACGCTTTCGCGTTTTCGTGCGCCGCTTCAGATATGTCATTTTGGCTCATTTCTTGTCCCATAAATGACCCCCGGCTAGGAGCCCTGGGGACTATGGCGTTCGGAAAGTAACTACGGGAATCTTATTTTGAGACATTCCCCCTATTTGACACCCGTCATGATAGGTTTTTGACGAAGGGTACGCCGTCATGAAAAACGCATGTTGGTGCGTTCTAAAACCACAACGGCTGATCATGCTCGGCAATAGCGGCAATCGACTCGGCATACCTCAAAACACACTAGACAACACGGCTTCATGGCTCAAGAAACAAAAATGTTAGAAAAGGGGGGTAGGGTAATATCTAATACTAACTCTTGTTAGGAGTGAATCGATTCCGTTGTAAACCACAGGAATCGATTCAGCAGTGTCGAATATGTACTAATCGATACAAATATCGGAAATATTCAGGCATATACGATATATCGTACTAGAAGGGTTAGAAAGGGGGGTGGGGGATACTAACTCGTAGAAGGAACCAACCTAGCACCTTCTAATATACACCAATCGACTCCCCGTACCTTATAACCTAGGGGTAGACACTAAGACCGGTGTATTCTATGATGTAGGATATGTCAGGCTAGAAAAGGCTAGAAAAGGGGGGGTAGGGTAATAACTCATAGAAGGAAGCATCCTAGCACCTTCTAATATACACCAATCGACTCCCCGTACCCAATAACATAGGAATAGACACTAAGACCGGTGAAATCTACAATATAGGTCGGCACGTGCTAGAAGCTAGAATATAGAATATAGAATATAGAATATAGAATATAGAATATATAGAATATATAGAATATAGAATATAGAAGCACGTTACCTTTTCTCGGCCGGCGGCACCCTTTGAAGTTACGCCGTTCTTCGCCTTCTTATCTCTTTTGCGGTTTGCGGTTAGATAAAAAGGTCCACTTTTATGACCTTTGCGGTTTGTGGTTAGATAACTCTCATGCCAAAAGTGATTATTACTACTCTGATCCTTCATCATATCGCCCCATCTCTCAATTATCAACACTATGTAAACTACTAGAAAAAACATACTAAACAAAATAACTCCACACATCATCTAACACAAATTCCAATACGGCTTCAAGCAAAACCACTCAACTACAACCGTGCTCACAAGCATTATACAACCCACAATCAACAGCTTAAACTCAAAACCAACTCATAAAATAATAATCATAGCAATCGTCATCAGCAAAACACTCAGCACAGTACCCAAGCACAACTTGATCCACAAAATAACAAAATCTAACATCCCTACTAACCTAAAGAAATGGATTTCCAACTTTCTATCAGGGCGAACAACACAAATGCAAACAAACAATGCAAAATCCAGAACAGTAAACATCAACGACAGAGTAGACGAAGGCGCAATACTATCCCCTACACTCACTATTCAACTTATTCACGGACGATCTACCACAATCACAAACAGATCACTCAGTCATAACAACCTATGCAGATGACATCAATATAGCCACTACACACCAGAACCTAAATATTGCCACAAACCTGACAGAACAATGCATCAACCAGCTTCAAACATGGCTAACAGAAAACAGAATGTCCGCCTCACCAAGCAAATCTTCAATTACTTTAATTACCACCGACCACCTACTCGGTGCCACACACCCAATAATCTAACTAAGCAACATTGCTATACCCTTTAACAAAACTCCCAAAATCCTCTGAGTAACACTTGACAGGCATCTCACCTTCACAAAACACGTAGACAACATAATTTCCTTTGCTAACAAAAAAACTGAACATTTTAAGAACCATCGCTGGCACAGACTTCACAAACAATAAACCAGCATCCACCACTATATACAAACAATACATTCGCCCGACTCTAAACTACGATTCTACAATCTGGCATCCACTTCTGACTAAAAATTACATAAAGAAACTCCAAATGACACTAAGCAAAGCTCTAAGAATCATAACAAGATGCACACTAACAACACCACAACAACACCTGCACGAAGTAACCAAAATTCTACCCACAGACCACCAAACAACATTTAAAGAAAACAACCACCAGAAATAGCACCAGAATTCAACTCACTTCCAAGAGCCAGTCAGTCATCCCTGGCAAAGCTAAGATGCGGCCATCACCTTAAATTACATTACTACAAACAGATTCAACCTGAACCAAACCACCACAAGCATCAGTCAAAATTAGACCAGGTTCTGGAGGATACATCCCACTTCTTTCTCTCCTGTTTAAATAATTCTCAACACAGAACAGCATGGAACATAACATCCCTGGAGGATCTCTGGAGGAGATCGGTTGCGTCGGCGGGGTATCTTGGCGCGGTGTGTACTCTACAAGATGGGGTGGACAGAAGGATGCAAAGGGGGAATTGTATATATATATATATATATATATATATATATATATATATATATATATATATATATATATAGCAACATATATATATATAATAATATATAATAATAATAATAATATATATATATATATATATCTCATCTTACTCTATATACATATATATATATAATTATAATAATATATATATATATATATATAACTTATATATATATATAATAAGATAAAATAAATATATATATATATATATATATATATATATATATATATATATATATATATATATATACAGAGGTAGAAGGTATATATATATATATATATATATATATATATTATATATACTCGTATATACATTGAGAGAGGGATTTTGCTTGTGTAGTATTGCCGACATTAGCCCCAAGCTTAACTCTGATTAATTTATTGTCATTTGATTTATTTATAAATTCAAAGACCTTCTCAAAGGTTATTGATGACACACTTCCTTCTTTCTCTCCTTCAGAATCTGATTCTTGAGTCTTTAGTACTTTTAAATCACGTGGTTTGTCAGCGAAGGTCAAACAAATTTTAAGAGGGAAATTGTTTTCCATTAAAAGTCATATTTAAATGTATCCTTCTTTGTTTTTTATTTTTTTTACTCTTTTAAATTTCTTTACAAAACATGCAAGGCTCTTATTGCTATTTATATTTTATCCTACGGCATTCAATTTCCCAACATAAACTTGCATAAATTTGTGTGTGTCACAAAAAGTTGGATTGCGGGTAACAAGAATAAAAAATCTCCAAATAGAGCAAATATGAAAATAAAAACTAACATACATAAAATTTGCTTAATATCATATAAGGAATTTTGATAAATTCGTTCGGTAGCCTTGTAATTGAAATGGGTAAGAATGTTTGTAGGTGAAAGCTTCAAGGAGTAGGTTAGCAGGTCAGTCGATCTGCATATGATGCTGCCATTCTTTCTTTAATTTTTAAATAAAAAATTCTAGAGGAACATAACAATATTAGATGACGTTGGTTTCTTCTTGCTGCCCTCTCTTTCTCTCCCATTCACCTATATTAGCACAATGTTTGCTCATTTCTTCCCAATTTCCCCATTTCTTGGATCTAATTTAGCTTGCATTTCAGCAGAATATCTGATACCAAATAGTACCTTTTCTTTAAGGAGTAATCACGATGGAAAGAGCGTATCTTTCTCTTCATGGGTTTAAACTATATTTTGAACAGGTCATTTGTTTTTTTTTTGGGGGGGATCAAATATCTTACAGCTGGTGCGAACTTTTAGAGGTTATCTCAGCATATTTAATTGTAAATCCTCAAGATATCCCTCTACTTAATCCGATTCTTCTTGCCTCTCTCCTCCACACCCTCCTTCATCCACCTTTATCACAATTCAGTTCGTCGAATTTCAACTAAATATATGTCATTTGCTCCTCTTTCCTAGAGCAACTCAACAATAAGGAAGAATGTCCTCACGTCTCGTATCACTCATTTGCAAATCTCCTCGTAAACGATATGCTACCACCAACAGTGCAGACTGATTTTATCGCGAATGTGACAATATCCCAAATAAAATTGTCATCGAACCAAGCAAGGCATTACAAACTCTCTTCTATATTAACACCCTGAAGGCATTTATTAAAACTTTAAGGGGCTGCATTCCCCCTTCGGTAATGAGATGCAGAGAGAGAAGAAGAGAACAGAGAGAGACACACTGAGAGAGCTCACCACAGAGGAACCAATAGACGAAAGGACGATCTAGAAACGACAGAGACGAGAGAGAAGAGAGAGAAAGAGAGACCATAAGAAGAGACAGAGATACATACATGATGAGACGGAGACGAATACGAACGACGAAAATAGGCGACAGATCCAGATCCGACTTACTCGAAGCACGAGAAGACTATGATACGAGAACGAGCAAGAAACGTAAGCAGAAGACAAGAGTACCACGAGAAAGAAGAGAGAGAATCCCCGACGAGATAGATAGAGAAGAAGAGAGAGAGAGAAGAGAGCGAGAGAGAGAGACTGGAGAGGGTTAGTGAAGAAGAAAAGAAAAGACAAGAAAAGAAAAGAGAAAAAATGATTTCGAAAATGTTTTTTCCGTCTTTTTCCTTCCAAAACTCAATCTTTACCACACCTTCCTCTGTCTGCTATAGACCCCTAAACCTACCATAACTATTGCCTCTTACATCTTGCCCATCACCAAGGTTTCTGCAAAATTTAATTCACTTAAGGACAAATTCGTCAAAACACCCTAAATATTTTCAACCTTATACATTAGGGCAATATCTCTATGCATATAACCAAGCTTCCCTCTGCTCAACTACTCATGATAACTCTTCCCTTCAGAGCATTTCCAAAATTCTGCTTGGAACATATAACGTTTTGGAAAATGTCCTGAAAACAGTTTAGTTTCACAAAACTTATCCTCGTTCCCTACTATACTACATATTGTATCGTGATTCACTCTTATGTCGAAAAACTCATATCCTCTTTAGCGTATATTTGAAAATGTCCCCCAATAACAAATTAGCCGAGTTGAAGTCCGGAGTTACCCTGTAACAACGCCCGCTGTCACTACATGTCTCAACCTGATTTAATTCTCGTTTTTGAATTCCCTCTAATTACTAGTGGTTTTGTGGGCTCGCGAACTTTACCTACCAAAGAGAGTATAAAAATATGCACTACTAGATCGAAACGAAACCACCATTATCCCGCCGAACAGCCTCTTTTAGCCTAAAAAATAAGAATTCCTGCTTTCCAAATATAGTATATATATAATATAATACTATTATAAAATAATATATAACTTATATATATTAATATATATATACTATTATATAGATATATATATATACATATAACTATATACACATTATATATAATATATACTGATACTATCATATTATATACTTGATATTTATATACCACCTCTCACAAGTAGGGCTGTCGTCCTGTCAGCTTGACCCAGCTATCTCATCTCGGCCCAGAAATACATGATCCTAGAACTCGTTAGACAAACAACTTTACCGCCCAATGACTTTCCGACGCTATCCCTTGAGTTATATACACTCAGTCATGTTTCACCCTTTCATGGAAACTAGCATCGTTTCCATTGCCTAGAAACCCGTCTCCCAGACCCTTCAGAACATATATAATTCTATGCCATAAGATTCCAATGCTGGTCAGGAGTACTACAAGCAGAAAAGTAAAAGCCCGGGTTGCTAGCCCTGTCGCCCTGTATCTATATACTATTATTATGACATAAGGCGGTTCCCTGCCCTTATAAACAGAGCCAAAGATGTTCTCTTTCCTTGGGTAGTATTGTATCCCAAAACTATATTTATTCAAATCCCCTAACATATATATAATATATAACTATAACTATATATTCATTATATAATCAGTAATACTATATTATATACTATACACTAACTATATGACTACTACTAATATAATATTATATATATAATTATGACATGACATCCGTATGTGACATCCGTAATCCGCATCCGCATCCGCATCCCGCGCTTTGCAAAAATGAGGATGTTTAGGATGTTTTCTACATTTGATAAAATATATAAATAATATTATTTGTCATCTTTATCATTATTATCGGGGAAATAATTTGTAATTGAATTCGTCTTTCTGATTATAAATATATATATAATATACTATATAAATATTATATAATATATATATAATTATCCTATATTTTGAAATTAATACTAAAATTACTATAATAATTAACTATTATATATAATCATAATATAATCTACGTACTAATAATATATATATATAATATATATGTATATTATATAATATATACCCTATATAAAAGTATATATATACATTATACTTTCAGATAGGAATAATATATATATATATATATATATATAATAATAGATAATATATATAATATATATATATATATAGTATCATATATATATATATAATATACATATATATAATATATAATAATATATATAAATTAAATAATATATATATATATATATATTATATTTATATATACTTATCTATATAGATTCTAAAGAAGAGACAGCCATATAAACAAATACAAAATAAGACATATATCCTATATACTGTTTTTTTTTTTTTTTTATTTTTTTTGACAGATATAACCACCAACTCACGCCGAGCCCTTTCAAAAGGTAGAAAATAAAAACAATGAAAACCCACCCAATCCCAAGCCTAAAGGCAAATCTCTCGAGTGAGCGCAGACAACGTGCCTTTAAAGAGAGGAAGACTTAAATATAGAGGAAAAAAAAGAAGAAAGCAGTGATTCTACTTGAAAAGAGTATTTTTAAAGAAAAAGCCACCACAACGAACAAGTCTGGTCCTCAATACTCACGCGAAAATTCATGAACAGAGCAAGGCCACCCCTTGTATGCGAGGCGACCGCAATAGTAATACCGAAGCTGCAAACTCCCGAGCATCTACCGTGTGGAACCATACTAGAAAAGAATAGGTCGCCAACTCACGTCGAGGAATATAGGGTCAAAGAGTTGAAAGTAGGGACAGTTATTCAGTCTCTAAGCTTTAGACTCAAACCTATCAAAAGGAGAGTGAGCCGGAGCCCCCCCCCAAAATGTGCGGAAACTATATTTCTCCATAATAGGGCGAATAAGCCTTATATAACTGACCAACTGTCAGAGGAAAAAAACCCGGCAACCTGAACAGAACTCCAGTTTCTTGAGGCCACCTTAGCAAACATTGAAATATTAGGTTTCAGACAATTTAAAGATTACGTAAGACCATCGATAATGTTATTTATTCACAGGAGAGCATAGAATCGCGTAGATATACGACACTTAGAGGTTCCTTGAGAGGAATAGTAAGAAGTTGAGTTTTCTAAAAGTGAATTTTACAAAGTGCGTTGACCCCACCGAAATCCCATCCATATCGACAAGGATAGAATCGAAAAGCTGAAGACGAGAGCAACTCTAGAAGCAAAAAGAGGGAGCAATTTGAATATAGAAAGTGGAGGTTGATCATCCGTGCATAAAGATAACAGGATGACATACAGCTGAGATCGTTGATGAAAAGTAGGATAAAGTGTAGATAAACAAAACCTTGCGAATCACCCACAAAGAACAGAAAGAGAGAGGTCTCCATCAACGAGTCTGATATGGAGCGATCGGAATATTTGACAGAAAAAGCAAAAGAGAAGGAGGAAACCCCAAAGAAGGGGAGATTGGAGAGCAGTGACGCGTGCCATACCCCGTCAAAAGCTTTAGATATGTCAAGCCCACACGCAAGACTCCCCATGGTCCTAAGGGCAGAAGACCCATAAATCAGTTAGATAGGATATATGTCACCAGTGACCTCATCGACGAAACCATACTGAATGATCTGAAAAAGGAATGAGACTCCAGATACCAGAAATGGAAGTTAAAAGGAGTTCCAAAATTTTAGATAGAATACCAAAGTTGACCTACAGCGCATAGTTGAAGGATCACACGCTCACCTTTCTTCGATCAGTCTGACATGTGCCGCTCCACCCCCACTGAGAAAAGCATTAGTATTAAACATAGGAAAGAAGATGAAACAAGGACCAGCCAGCTCAGAAGCACACTCCCTCAAAACAACGGGAGAATGCCACCGGGCCCAACTAGCCTTTCCGACTTCAAATCTCAGATCCCAGCACACATCATGGTTAATCACATGTAAAACATGAAAACCGGGTGAAGACAGATGCTTTACTCCAATTGTCTCACGTAGAGTTAGATGAAAAAAAGCGAAGAGATGCCTTTTCAGAAGAGAGTTCAGCAACAGAAACCGTCAAGCGAAAAGAGGAAAGCAGATTACAAAAAAAGTTTAGAGATGTTTTGCAAGGCCAGAGAAATTTTTATCTGTAGGAAAACCAAGCGTTGTCGCACCTCTTTTAGTGAAAGTGCCTTGCCTTCAATAGTATCCTGCAACGATCAGCAGAAATTAAAATCAGGAAATAATAGCAGAATGTAGAGGTTTTTCCATGCCCCATACGCAATGTCCTCTCCTCCAATGCGCGGAACAAGCTCCACGAACCATGGATTTTTGGGAGAAAAAGATTTAGTTGGAAAATGGAATAACCGCTCATCCCTCATCGGGTGATACGGCCCCACCTTTCAACCCGGGACCGAAGGCATCCCCGAAGTCAAAGCAGGATTACATTCCAAGAGTATTACCCAAAAAAAACCAACGCAATCCCCCCAATAGCCCGATAAATGCCAAAATTACGTTAGGCATGGTGAGCTGCTGGGAAAAAAAGTGTTATAATTAAAGAGCTACAAGATTGTGGCCAAATGCAAATTTTGAAAAATCTGTAAATTAAAAACGAAAAGATTATGGTGAAACAAAGTCAAAGCGTATCAAAGAATTGTTAGACATCATCATGAATATGTTATTCCTAATTACACGTCCAATCGTGAGAATACTAATGTTTTGCCCCAATCCTCCCCGCCACATCAGTTGAGAGGACCCAAACCCACTCAGTTGTGTACGTTGAAATCCCCTAAAATTTATAGTTCTCAGCCATTTGGAGAAGAAGTACAACAGCGCAATGAAAGTAGTAAGAGAGTCAAAAAAAAGCATGAAATCTGTTCCATTAGGGAGCAGTTTACAAAACACCAAGATAATAATACTGAGAAAATTTTTTACCACAGAACATCGAAATTAGGAGATGCAATATTTTCTCAGACGTGTTTACAGGATGTATATTCTATATACACGACACCACCATTAACGGAAAGTTATTGAGAAAAAGTTTAAGGTGAAAAGATATTAAGTTATTTGGAAAAAGAAGCCCTTGGCCAGCTGAAGGCTCAGAACCACGAATAAAAGGTAGAGAGTGTGAGAGATTGTGATAGCCACCAAAGCGTGAATTTAGCACGCAGGCCGAACGTTTTAGCAAAGTCAATTTATGGAAAAACCCCCGCCCGCCCACCCCCACAGCTGACGTCGACCTGGGTTCATGCCGAAGCAGCCCCGTCGCACAAAGAAAACGCACCACAAGCGCGAATGAGTGTTGGAAAAAAAAGTGTACACGGTGAGCAATCCACACACACAACACACACACACCACACACACACACACACACACAACACCACACACACACACACCACACACAAACGCGCGGCCCAGCGGACGAACAGGATTAACGAAAAACTAAGGGAGAAAAAAACATGTGGAAAAACCGAGCCCAAGGAGGGAAACGGGAGAGAGGGAAAACCTAAAAGGGGGAAGTAGAAGAAACTTCATACTAAAAGCTGAAAAGTTGAAATAACTGAGCAAAAAAAGAAAAAGCAAACGAGGAACGGAGCTGAAGATCCGAGTGGAAAGGGGCAAATACAGTCCCGCCACTGCCAAATAAACATTAAAAGCGCGCAAAGAAGGCAAAGAAGGAAACAAAAAGGCACAAAACCGAACAAGGAAAGGGAAAGTAAATCCAAGAAAGAACAGGGAAAAACGAACGTCTAAATAAATGTAGGAAAAAAAAAAAAGAACGAGAAGAACACAGCCACACACGACGCACATCAAGGAAACAAACTAAGAGATATATAAGAGAGAGAGAGAATAGTATATAGAAAATAGAATAGATATAGAGAAATTATAGAGAGAAAGAAAACAGATATAGATAAGATAGAGAGAGATAGAGATATAGAATCAGGGCACGCATGCAGGCCAGGCGAATAAACCTGTTATTAGATAAAAAAAGAAGAGTAGAAGCCTAGGGGAAAGAGAGAGATATAGAATAATAAGATTATCTAAATCAGGAACATTTATTGGAAGATCCTATACAAAGAAGCGATATGTGGAAAGATCGAAAACTAGAAAGAGAAGAGAAGATCGAAGAGAATAGACAGAGACAAAACAGTTTCGAATATAGAAGAGAAGATACCAGAGATCATAAAAAAAAGGAGAGAGTAGAGATAGATAGAGTAGAGAGAGAGGATTCATAGATGGGGGTGAAAAAAAAACAAAGAACCAGTTGAGGCCACATGGGAAGAAACCAAGGGGGGGTGGGGGGGGTAGGGATTGAGGAAGGAGGGGGAGGGGAAGAGAGGGAAAGGGGGCCACAAGGGCTAAATGCAAGAGCAGATCTTGGCGAAATGAAAGGGTAAAATGCCTGGTAAGTAAATCAAGGCGGATAAGGGAATGGGCGTGGAAAACGTACAGGTGAAAAATAGGAGTAGGGTGGGGAGGAACATAAACGCATAAGGTTGAAAATTAAAGGAGAGTAGAAGATAGAAAACGCGATGCTGAAAAAAAGGATGACTGGTAGAGTTGAACAAAAAAAAAAAAACGCAACAAAATTAGGCAAAACCATAAGGATAGGAAGAAAGAATGCCAAAATGAAGAAGTAATATTGAGAATAGAGAAGAAGAAGAAGAGAAGTAAATAAGAAAGAGAAGAGACATAGAGAAGAAGATACGAAAAAAAGAGAAGGGAGATATAGAAAGAAAGAGAGAGAGATAAGAGAGAGAGTAAAGATAGAGCAAGGATAGAGAAAGTAAGAGAGAAATAAGAAAGAAGAAAATAGAAAAGAGATGATATCGAGAGATATAGTGATTGAGAGATAGTAAAATAGAATAGAACAGAAGAAGAGATGATAATAGAATAGATGAAGAGACAAAGAAAGAGAGAAAGGAAGAAGAAAAGAATAAGAAGAAGAAGATACAAGAGAAGAGAGAGAAAGAGAAAGAAATGATAAAGAGAACGACTTTCTATATAGATTAGAGATAGATGTTAGCGAAATATAAGAATAAAGAAGAGAAAGAGAGAGAAAAAAAAAAAAAAAAAAGACGAATGTCGATAAAATTAATAAAAAAAAACATTAAAAGCTCATTAGTACAAGATTTAAGAACCGCAGGTGAGATTCATTTAGAATCATATAATTAAGCATAGAGAGAAGAAAAAACACAGTGTTTGTCACAAATGAAAGCGGTAGAGAAATAGGAATAGCTCCGGAATTGTTTAAAGTAGAATTAGAGGCAAAGGTTTGACCAAAGAGTTTATCTCTTAACTCTAGAACAAAATATAATACCAGTTGTGATGTCTGAAGAAATTAGAAGGTGCAAGGTTAGGGGTGACATTTTTCCCCAAATTTTAGAATAAACCATGAGGTAGAGAAATCAGAAAGATAACTTCTACGAGGAATTTTATTTTAGATTGCAAATATGAGTATATTTTTGGAAATTTTAAGTCGATTTTGACCAAATAAACTGAAAAATGCACCATTTGAGAAGTCTTAATCTATTTTTTTCTGGCAATTATTTTGCCTCTCAAAGTTTGTATATTATAAAATAAAGTTATCAGAATTTTTTAAATTTCCCGTGAACGGCGGCAAAACAATTAGGTACGCAAAAAATTGATCCAAATAAAATGTATTTCGCTCAATTATACAGACTCTACAAGTGTCGGAATACTCAGATTCTTGCAAATGCAGATAATATCTATACTTGATGGACGTTTTATTGCTACAAATTCTGCATTTTGCGCATTATATATTCAAAATCGACAGAAAATTTAAGAAATTATTGTCATATTCAAAACCTTTGGACAAGCCACCAAAACCCATGGGAAATTGAAACCTTTTAAAAAATTGCAATTTATGATGGCAAAGTTCCTGTTGCAAATAGCACAATGAAAAGTAGATTTAATTTTTTTTTTATTTGTCTTGCAGAAGGGAAATAACATGGAATGTACCCTTTCATGCAGAGAAAATTACATTCCACAATCCGATGAACCGTTCACACTGTATCAGTAATATTATTTCAAGGGATTGCAAAGAAGTAAGAACTACGACCGCATGATCGACTGACTAGCAGCAACGAAGTGTCAAAAAGGTTTTTGAAGAGCAAAGAATTTATCAGTCTAAGGAACTGGATTGAAAATTAAAAAAATGTCTAATAAATTGAGTTTATCTCCAAGACGATCAAGAATACGAATAGGAAACTGCACCATCAAATCGAGTTTGTTTTGGATATAGAAATGGTAGTAGAGATCACGAGATGTGTCTAATGAACAATGAAATCACCGAAGTACAATGACTTCATAGAAAGGTGAAGTTAAATGTATTTTCTCTATTTTATAGTTTAAGTAGTAGAAAATTTAGGATAATCAGCTAAATTAGGTGAGTGATATACAAAAAAATGTTTAGCCGTAAATTGGAAGAAGAGCATGAGCTATAAGTTCGAATTTTCTCAAGACTCCGTCAAAGACACGGGGATAAAGATGTTCGACGTTGCGCTCATAAGAACGAACTCTGAAATTGCCTTAAAATTGAATATATATATATATATATATATATATATATATATATATATATATATATATATATATATATATATATATATACTATATATATATATATATATATATATATATATATATATATATATATATATATATATATATATATATGAAGAGAGGAAGACGATAAGGAAGGAAGTGGGTAGAATTAAGAGTGAGAAGTTAGGATAAGGATAAGTATTTAAGAGCGTTTTGCAAGTAAATCAGTTAAATGTGAAGACAAGTTGAAATTGAAAAAATCTGGAAAGCAAATGAAGAAGTGGTTGTTAGCAGTGGAAAAGAAGCATGTGGATATGCAAAAGTAGGGAGTGAGAATGTTAACAGTGAGTGGTGGCATGAAGAGGTTATGCAAGCGCTTAAAAGTTAAAAGAAAGAGTGGTTGAATGTACTAAAAGCCAATGATGAGGTTTCAAAAGAAAGGTGCTTGGAATTATAAAATCAAGAAAAAAGGAATACTAAAAGATGCATAAGTAGGAGAAAAAAAAGAGGCAAATGAACAGTGGAAAGATGATTTAGAATTGAACAGGGGATAAAAAGCTTTTCTAGAATGAAGCTCGAAAGGTTAAGAATGAGAATAAGGGGAATCTGTTTGCATTAATGAATGGGGATGGTGCTTTCGTAACTGATGAAATGAATGTGATTGGAGTGTGGAAGGAACATTTCGAAAATCTGCATAACATTGACAGGAATGAAGACCTATAAAAATTTACCATTCATTCGCTTCACACACACATTATAATAAAAATAATAAATACTACACAAAATGATTCTTAAATAAAATTTGAAAAATACAAACATAACATGAAATAAAGAAATAACAATAATATAAAAAAAATAATATATATCACCTTTCTCTCGTCAAGCGTGAATTCGTCAATCTTCTCGTGCGCACCACCACAGTCATCCAGAACAATAGAAATGAAAATTAGTTTGGGTAAATACTAATAACATAAAAACAAAAATAAAGTCAACAGTCAAAAAAAAAAAAAAAAACACTAACACCCAACAGACTCTCCTTGCATCCTAGTGGGAAATTCGGAGCTCCGCGCAGCGAGAATAGACAGAAAGAAGGTAAATCAAAAACTGAAGGAAATAAAGAAATGATAGTGAT
>JABUQX010119191.1:0-7500 GCA_015478945.1 Trachelipus rathkii | reverse complement strand
GTATGTTCTATTTAAGGTTGAATATGTTCATTATGCTGCCCTGACAATTGGATTAGTGCATTATTGGGCTTGGTATCCTATGGATGACAAAGCAAAGGAAGGGAAAGTGCTTTTTCTTGATGGAACAGGTAAAGAATATAAAACATTTCTTTTCCAGCAGTTAAAATATTTTATCCAAACATCGAAATTGTCGGAGTTTTTTTTTTTTAAATACTTTCAGTTGAGATACTTCGAACTTGTAGGAAAAGAAGACAATTGCACACCTAAAAAAAATATTAAGCGTCGATAAAATGGTTAAAGAAATTAATATAAATATTAGAAAAAAATATAACAAATATAAATATATTTTTAAAATAAATAGTATCACATTACAAAGTAGAACAAAAAAAATAAAATATTGAAAGTAATTTCTAATCCCCAAATAATATTAATAAATAGGTGACACTATTCAAATGGCTCATTAAACCCTACTTACAATTTTCCTTAACAAATAAGGTTAAAAAAATTATAAGAATATATTAAGAGTTCATTTTTTTGTTATATCGTGTATTTATTTATCACCAACGAAAGGTGCCTTGTGAAACGTTAATTTAATTTTAATGATCAATTGCTTATATTCCACGTTCCTGTTTACCCTTTCAGATTAAATATACCTCTTCATTTTTACCGAAAGTTACATGTGCGTTTTTTTTTGTTTTTTTTTTAACTTAGTATATATATATATATAATATAGCTCATAATACCTATACTAAAGTCACATCATTTCAGTATGTCGTCAAAAATTAATAACGCAGGATCTTCATTCACTTTGATTTTCGTAGAAGTTGTTCTACCGGAAGGATTTTCTATTTCCATTAAAAATTACTGTGTGGTGCTGAGAATTATACAACTGTGTATGTCGATCGTATTTTCCAACTGAGTCGAGACACTAGATAGGTGAACGGTTTTTAAATGTTATATAAACCTCGGTGATTACAAAAAACTCTCTGCCTAGTTATAACGCGAATCTAAGTATATATAATTCGGGAATGAGGAAACCATAATTTGTATTAATTGCGACAGAAAAAACTAAGAAAACCATTTTCTGTAAGCTTCGCTTTATTATACATCATACTCTTTTTTTAAACCGTCACAACTATTGCCGTTTGAGAGATGGTGTAAACATGTTTCTTACGTTTGCAGATTAATGAGTCATTATACGACATACAGTCGTAGACGGCTAAGCTATGTTTTTTCGAGCATCCCTAATCTTCTATTAGACTCATGTCTGCAATCAGATCCTCCATTTATAAATATATTAATATGCTGCGAATAATTATCAAGTCTACATTAATCATAGTATGAATCGAATATATATAAGTAACTCCATGCTTCTCATTTAAATATTGCGTCATCTATAAATTTTTATATATAAATTCTATTATCAATCCTCCCATTAAACTCCGCAGCAAAGCGCAGGATCAGCGGATACAGAAAATCGGTCTTACAAAATTAGTGCATGCTCGCGGGATGCGATAGTTACCTGCGATCATAATATTACTATATATATATATATATATATTATATAATAATTAGATAATAATAGTATATATAATATATAAGATATATATATAATATATATATAATATATAGATAATATAGATATATTAGTAATATAATATAGAATATTTATATATTATATAATAGAAAATTAAGAGAAACACATCATAATAATCAAATAATAATAACAGGAAATAAAAAAATACAAATAATACCCACAAAACCCTCCAATTTTATTCTCCCCCATTTAATCTCTACCACATCTATTAGCCCCCCTCTTACCTCCCCTTCCCGACTCCTCCCTGCTCTCCAGTAATCTTACCCATATCATAACAAAAAAAATGCACCCTCAATCTCCATTCCTTCTTTTTTCATCAACAACCTTCATATTTTCAGTTCTACGACATTCATCAATATTATATAATATATATATATATAATAATATATATATATATATATATATAATAGTATATATATATATTAATATAAATATATAATATAATATATATATATATATATATATATATTTTATATTATATATATATAATATATTATATATATATAATATATATATAGACCTTATTAATCCTAGCGTCTTCAAGAAGATAAATAGTTAAGTTTTTAACTTTTTTTCATATCTTATTAGTATATGACACAGCAATTAATTAAGATGGAACGAGAAAGATACGAATAAAATATATAAATTCTAATACTAAGTAGCAAAAACCTTCATGCAATGAAAGAAAAAACATATCTTAGCGTTAATACGTAAAGAATTATAACGTAAAAAATAATATTTAGCTATAGGGTTAATACTTCCGTATCTGCGCTTTTTTATATATAGATTCTTGGTATACATAGCAAACATTATCAACTGATTATAGAGCAGTAAACTGCACCCCTAACCTATATGGATCGACGATACAGTAAAACTCAACCTAACCTATATGAATCAACGATGCAGTAAATTTCAACCTAACCTATATGGATACACTTTGCCGTAACAGATTTTATCTTGTTTTCGGGTAAGAATTTTGCGCATCAGAAAATATCCAGAAACGTGGCTCTATCCCGGGGGCTGCCAAACGTACGATGCGCAAAAAAGTACGATATTATTAAATATTTATTTTTTTGGTATTTAACATTTTTTTATCCTGTTTATTCCCACTGAAATTTATTGTTATGTCATAAAATAACAATATATGAAAAAAAACAATAAAAACAAACATTTATCTGCACCATGAAACTTAAAAGGACCTATATATAACAGTAAATTAAAATTTCTTTTAATGTATTTGTATTATTCTTCAAACGTTTCATTATTATTATTATTATTATTATTATTATTATTATTATTATTATTATTATTATTATTATTATTATTATTATTATTATTATTATTATTATTATTATTATATATTATTATTAACTGAAATAATAATTTGAAGAACCAACCTTTAAAAAGGCCGCTCTTTAAACAATTTACAGCTTCACACCAAATTTTATTCTCATAATAAATTTTCTTTATTTCTTGTTTTATATAAACTTGTGGAAAATCTTCGTTTGATTTAAAGAAGCTTAATTTTAATCTTGATATTATATACATGTAAATCCTTCCATAAATAATTCGGTGTGTAAATAAATAAATAAATATATAAATAAATAAATAAATAAATAAATAAAATAAATAAAATAAATAAAATAAATAAATACCGGAAGAATTTAATCGCTTTATTGGAAATCGTAATACGGTATAAGAGTAAAGGTTATTTGACGCAGAAGCGTGAGAAAGACCTTGATCTTCTGGAAAGTAATTTTTTTTACAGGACATGAGGATGTCAAAAGGTCAAATAAATCCTTTCCACACCACCTACGTAAAAGGACCTGTTGAAAATCTTAGAATTCTCATCTGATCGTTAAAATTTACAAAACTTTAGAAATGAAAAGTTTTAAAAAGTTATAGCTATTAAGTTAAACGTAGTCGTCCCAGTATACTTGTAGATGCCATCATCAAACTCACGGACGCCATTTAAAAAAAAAATTGGAGTTACCGGTATACAAATTTAATTAATTAACTTAAAAATTTAATAAATCACAGTAGATGAAAAAATTTAATAAATGATGAACGTTTTAAGCAGTAGAATTATACCTTGTATATCAAAATTAGAAACTTAAATTTGTAACTATTTTAGTAACTTACAATAAATTCGATATATAAATTAATATTTAAAAAAATATGATTACCGGAGATCGCAGCCCCAACGTTAGTCCGGACTAGGGTTGGCCGAGCGTCAAAATTTTGAGCACCGCACCAGAGAAAGCGCACCACAAACAGTACCCCACCAAAAGACATTTTTGTCGCACCGCACCTCTATGTTTTAATGCGCACCACGCTCCGCACCACACCACGCACTGCACTGCACCGTACCGCACCGCATCGCACAGGGACACTGGAATTGTGTACCACTTCGCACCGCACCGCACCAGATGCGTCGGTCAATCCTAGTCTGGACCTTTATTTTTCAAAAGAATTAATTCGAAGAGTGTTATTTGTTTTAGAATTAAGATGTAACTATAAACATATTCCTAAATTGTGAAAGTTGAAAAAAATAGATATACATACACCATTAATGTTTTTTAAATTAAATCCTTTTTTATTTTTTATATATTTTTTATTTTAAATGATAAGAACTAAAAAACAAAAACAAAAAAAATCACTTACAAATAAAATAAAATTCTATATATATAATATATATATATATTACTATATATAGTATATAATAATATAATATATATATAAATTATTATATAATAAATATATGATATATATATATATATATTATATAATATATATAAATATATATATATATTATATAATAAATTAAAATTCAAAATTTATAACAAAATTTATGGCCTAATCTCAGCTACTTCTAAAATCCAAAACATTTGAACAAAATTAAATTCAGAAGTGAAGAACAGACTTAGACCATTGCCAAAGCATATCTTTAGGTGTCTGTATTTTGGAAATATAACTTGTTATATTTGGGTTAATGTTCGGTGGAGTCTAAAATGTTCTCAAAGCAACTTATACGACTAATTCATTTCTATACCACTCTCCAGAATAGCTCTGCCCATGATATGCATTCATCTATACTATATAAATATATATATATATACTATATATATATATATTATATTTAATGTAGTATTATATATATATTTTATAGGTATATATATAATTTTATTATATATATATATTGGTTATGGTAGTAATTATATAGATATTATTATAATATATTATTATATATATTTTATTATATGGTTATGATATATAATATATATATATATATATATATATTATATACTATATATATATATATATATAAATTATGTTTATTATTCTTGTTTTAATATATATTAACATATTGTTGTTAATATATATAGCCTGTTATTTTAAGGACGCCCGTTCAGTTTGTATTTTTTTTTTTTTTGTGATTTAGTCTTATGCCTTGCTATATATTGTGACTGCTGATACTCATGATGAATTTCTTTCTAGTGTTTATTACAGTGATTCAAAAGTCGCGAAATATCTTAAATAATAATATTTAAAATCACATTTATATCATTTAATAATTTTAAATACAATTGAAATATTCTCAAAAATACGCACTTTACCCCGAAAAACCACATGACATAGTGTGAAATTGCAAGCGTATAAAGCTATTTTACAAATAATGCATGAATAAAACCCCCAAAAACAAAAAAAACAAATGTTTGTAAAAGATGAAAAGGTGCCCTCGGAAACGCTCTTGAAACCTGGAAAGATTCCCTCTAAAATAGTTCTTATTTGCGTGGAGGGCCGTATGCAAGTCGGTGGTATACGATGTTGGCGACATAAGGGTGTAAATAGTGATAGTGAATAAAATAAAAATCTAATACAAAAAAAACTTAACAATTATTAACTTTCGAGCCGACGACGGACAGAGGGGGGGACGTGGCCAGACCCACACGGAGGGAGGGCCGGAAGGACAACGTGAGATACGCGCCGACAGACCGGGCCGGGACACCCTGATGGTGTAAAAGAGTGTCTGTTCTGTCCGTCGGGTGCAACGGAAGATGGAGGAGAGTTCTCTGGCACCTGGTGGCACGGTACCCGGGAGTGAGAAAAAAAAAAAATAAGCTGGAAAACGGGAGTGCTCGGGGTTGCGCGGCTAGGCGGAAAACTTCCTCCGCCAACGTTCCGATGAGAGGGTGAGATCCATGTGCGGTCACAAATCGTTAGATCATAGCTAGAGGATGAGGGGATAATAAAAAGGGTAGGTAAAACAAACAAAAAATAAATCAATGTCCCCATAATAAATAAGTATTTGGTTTATCGGGAATAAATAAAGTAAAGGACAAGGCGAGTTGCGAAAGTGAATAGTAAGGATGGTGGGGGTGGTAGGGTGGTAGGGTGTTTTGGGAGCATCATTAAGAGAAGAAGAAGAGAAAGAAGAATATAACAATCCTGATAAGTGAATATTCTCTTTTATTGTTCCCTATCCCTTTAAAGAACTGAAAAGTTCAGCCAGATGAATAGGTGAAAACTCAACAGGCAGATGATAATGGTTGTGAGTTGTAATGATTGTCTAGGTGATTAAGTGGAGAAGAAAGTAATCTGGCAGTATTTAGCAACCTTAGTTATGCTTCAGGCGTAAATTGTATGTGCAAAGTATACTCCTAAGGAGATGAGTCGAGCGAAACAATATTGGCTGGGGGTCTCCTAAACTCAAACATACCTATGCCCTGAAATTCTTTCGGGGATCCTACTTTAAACGGCATAAAAATAACAGTTCATTCTTTCTCTCTTAAAATCCTGCAATTCACCGAGATCAAACATAATTAGACGAATGGTTCGACACCGTGGGAAATTAACAGCCCAGGCCAGAAGAATGTCTTGTCTTCAATATTTCATTAGCGCGAGAGTAGTAACGAACTGGCGGGAGAGGCTCGTGCGAAATTGGCGGATTCATATCTGAAGCGTACAGATAAATGTCTGAAGCTCGTGAAGAAAATAATGTTGAGGTTTTTCGTTTGGGGAAACATAGCATAGTCGGCTGGACCGCCGTGTTAGCCGCGGGAGAAGGGGGAAATTTAAAATTCAAGCAATCTATGAATGCATACCCTTGTGTCTGAAATGATACCTAACGATAGTTTTCCGATGTACGTATTGTTTATTGACATGTGACCCAGAGCAGGTTGGATGTTGTGTCCTAAGAAGTCAGGTTACTGCCTCCTGATCTTAAAAATTGATCCTCGTTCTGTAAAGCGTGTGTTGGCAAAAAAAGGTTTGGGAGCAAACACGACCAAAAGGGAAAATAACTGCGCCGCTTCCATGTTCGAGGAAGAACGGTATTGCCCCGTGATGTGAGAACTCCTGTTCATCACAACTTCGTTCATAAAACATCCTCATAACGAGCCATACCGGTTAACGGCCGATAGACCGTGAAACACGTAACTTGCTTTGAGAGAAAACCGAGCGTGTTGCACATCAGTACGACGGACAGAACGTTTACATGGCTCTGATGTCGGGTGGGGGCAACTAAACGGTCCACTTCGAGCACATGACTACGATCAGCAACAGGCGATACCCACCAGCACTATATGACAAACAAAAACAACATGATGCTCACCCAGGGCGAACAGCGGAGATCACTTGAGGATACTCGTTAGGGATAAAGGGATCTACAATTGCGGGCATGGATGTTGGTCTTAATATTAAGTGAAAGGGTCACCTGGATAGTATAATGTGTGGAAGTAGGTCACTTGGTGCAGTAGATATTCTTAAAAGGTGTTTGTAGGGTAATAGATAAATGAGGTCACTTGGGGTTGTCGGGAAGGTCACTTGGGAAATTGTGTTGGATCTCGAATACCCTAGGTGTTTCTCTCTGAAATTGAGGAGGCGTATATATATCTACATCT
>JABUQX010119190.1:0-25000 GCA_015478945.1 Trachelipus rathkii | reverse complement strand
TAACTAGATAGCCATACACACGTATAATATCGAAATTAGCAAATTACCAATAATAAAAGCCTACATTAAAATTCTTATCGCCTATATCTATATATATATTATATATAATAAAATACGATCAGTGACTAACACATACACATAATAAATAATAAACTAACGGATATACCACGATATACAAAAGACTATATATAGGCCTACCCTCACCATACATAATATATAAGAACTCCATAAATAATCACACCCAATAAATATGATAATCACAAATATTATAATTATAGAAAACCTATAACTCATACTCGCATCCCTAGCCACTATAAATAACGTAATAACCCCTATGTACAAATATAAGTTATAAAGTGTCAATAAACAATATATCATAATTTTCACTTCCCTAACCGAAACTAATTAATATTCCTGTATTGTGCTGTTAAAAAACCATCATGTGGAACTGCTCCAGTAACACAAACCAAAGTCGTGGACAAGAAGCCCCATATATATAGCAAACAGCCACAGATTCTCATTGAGGAAGAGATAAACGTTGACCTTCGTGGGTAAAGGCCACACATCATAGCCCCCGTAGCTCGCGAAGGAGCATCCTATAGTCCAGGTACAAGGAAAAGCAAACCCAGGAGACTGGGGGACCGGACAAAACAGTCAGACACCAGGGTCGAAAACCGCTGAACAAGCGGCACAGAGAGAAGCGGCCAAACAGTTTCCAACGCCGCTAACACGCCACGCGCAGGCGCGCCAAAACGTCAACCCCAACCAAGCCGCACCCTCGGGAACAAGAGGAGGAGGCGAGCAGCGGCGGGGAGAGCAGGCAGGCGGCGCCTGCAGGCAAAAAGATAAAACAGCAGGGCGGAAAAGCGAGCGGAAGGGCGAGTAAGGGAGGGGGGGGGGAGGAGTGAGGGTTCGAGTAGAGACACGTCGCCCAAGTATTGAAAAACAGACAAGAAAATGATAGAGAATAGAGACATAATAATAGAGAAAAAATAAAGAAAGAGATAAAGAGTACCAATATGATAATATAGAGATAAGACATAGAACAGGGGGCCGGCCCTGCAGGGGCGCCCGGGCACCACCGGACCGCCCCATAGGGCCGCCCACAGCCAGGTCGACGCAAGACGCCAGACAAGGGAAGACCAAAGATGCGAACAAAAAAGAAAACACAAAAGACACCACTAGGACATGATCAAGCGCCCTGGGAGGGAGAGAGCCGAGGGGGGGAGAGGGGGAGGGGGGAAGTACGCAACCCCAAAAAACAAAAAAAGTGAAAATCAATACCGCATAGGCAGGAATTGTGTGGAGGCGGCGAGAACCAAAAAAGAAAACAGGAAGTAAAGGAAAGAGAGACACAGCAGGAGGAACCGCAGTAAAAGAAAGAGGAGGGGGGGGTGAGCTAGGCCCATGCACGCGTGCAACAGGACCAGAGGGGACAAGGGCAAGGAGCACACAGGAGACAACAAGCCACGAATGAGAAACAAAGACGGGAGGGGCGAGGGCGGGAAGAAAATAACAGAAGGGGCGCGGGAGGGTGAAGAGGGGGGGAGCACAGAAACCGAGAGAAATCGATTAGCGGTGAAATTAGGAAAATTAAGTTAAAAAGAATAGACGCCTATAACAATTGCAATGAAAAACTTGAACGTATTAATTATGAGAAAAACATCAAACGCCTCCCAACTAATGTCTTATAATAACGAGAAGTCACTAATAACATTAGACTTTTCAAAGGATAGATGGAAGACAAATGAACAGTAACAAATAAGAAATCAACCCTCGTTACAGTAAATAATAGGTTGAGAAGGTATATAAGTAATAATGAAATATATAAGTAGAAAATTAATTAATATGCTATGGGATGATATTGATACTAGGTGATTAACTGAGAAGATAATTTCTGAAAATACTATCAATAAAAATTAAACTTACTAATATTTCTTAAGCTTGATCTATACTTATGTAGAGAGATTTCTAAAATTATTTTTTTTTTTGTTGTATAAATGTGAGCGCACCGGAATGAACTTAAAAGTGATATAGTTGTTTAAAACAAAAAAAATATGCATCAGTGTAAGCCCTGACATAATAGCTAATAAACGATTACCTAGCCTAGAAATATCCGAGACACTGAGTAACAGGCTCATCGCTCATAGATTTGCGAATTTGGGCAGAACATGAGAATTTCAAGAATGATATGGCTACAACATAGTAGGTCAGAATGATACATGCAGAGAGTAATATTTAAGTCTCCTGGTGTACAGAACGCAAAAATAAATATGAGCGGTTTAGCAATCGACAGTCGGAATTTATCATGAAGACGAGAGAGAGTAGAAAGAGTGAGACGAAGCGAAGAGTGATAGCACCCACCACCAGACTTAAGGGAGCAGAGAGCATGAAGGAACCGACGAGACCGAACGAGAGGAGGAGAGTGCTGAGAGAGAGAGAGAGGAGATCCGGAGAAGGAGATGAGAAGCGGCAGACAAGAAGAAGCCGCCAATGAGAGATTGCTGAGAGGATGATGATAGAGAGAGAAAACTATAGTTATATATATAATTATATATATATATATATATAATACTATATATAAATTATATATATGAATAGTAAATATACTGTATACTATATATTATATAATATATAGTATAAATATATACTTATAGATGATAATATAGCGCCCAAAACATAAATATGAGGCGATATATATATAACATATTATAATATTAATTATATATATATTATAGATATATTATAATTAATATATGATAAAAGTATATAATATAATTTAATATATAATATATATTATATATATATTTATATGTATAATATATATATATATAAGTATATATTATATATATAATTATATATATATATATATATATAATAATTAATAATATATAGTATAGTATATATATATATATGTACTATATATATATATATATATATATTATATATATAGAGCCTGAGGTACTATATATACCTCAATCTAATGTTAGTGAGTATATTATATATATATATATATAATAACGTTATATACTCTATATATATAATATATTATATACTATATATTATATATTATATATAATATATAGTAATATAATAAAGTAATATATATATATATATATATAATATAATATTAATATAATATTTATAGTAGGATAAATAGATAAGATATAAATATATTATATAAATAGAAAATAATTATATATATAAGAATATATTAATAATGTAATATATATATTATATCTCCAGTTCGTTTATAGGACTGGTCACATTTATAAAAAATACTTGGAAACAATTAAATATTTATTGATTTTGTAAAAGTTTATATCCTATAACAAAGTGTTTAGTAAAATTAGGAATTTTTAAAGAGATAACATATATACATATTACAAATAGTGATAAACCGGATGAGAGAAAGGAGAAAATACATTTTTAAAAATACCAACGATAAATTTAAAATGCTTATCTGATAAGGTAAAGATAAATTATTATAGTAAGTAAATTAATAAATGGAGTTACTATGTGGATAAAATTAATATAATTTTGAGAACTGTACAAAAATTTTCTTACGCCTATATGTGAGATATAATAATGTGCTTAGAATAATTATAATAGGATAATATACAAGATATGATTTCTGTTCTTTATACTTTTTACTTTTGTTTTATTTTAATTGAATTATTTATTATTACTTTTTCCCCTTTTTCTACTTTGACTAATGCTTTTTTCTAAGCATCACGTCTAATATCCAATATGGATTGAAATGGATAGACCATGTTATCGGAAAATAAATCCTTGAACTATCTTGGACTTTATTATTATTATCTTTCTCATTAATCAAATTCCTAAGTAAGTTTGTAGTAGATTCATTTTCTGATCTTTGCTTTAATGTTCAATTAGTTGTTTATAAAAATACTTTTTTGTTGTGTGTCATTCTATTTTTACCTCTCCCATATATCTAACACTATATATATAGCTCATAGATTTATATCTTCGTTATGATATATCTATCAATTCTATCTCTTGAACTTTTTGTGGGAGCAAGGCGCTCATTGTAGTATTTTAATATTCGTACTAATATATTTTTTAGTTCCTTTTTTTCTAAGTTCCCTCCTTTCTTTTTCTTTTGAATATATACCTTTTCTTACCTGGTTTATCGATAATAATCATTTACTATCTAGGAGTTTCTTTAATCTGGAGTCGTCGTCTTCTTCTCCTTATTTGTGTTTTCCTTAAATGACTTCTCATCCAATTCGAAGTTGGGAGATGGATTCTACGAAGACAAGGAGTACTGTGTTCTAACTCAATAACATTTCCAATAATAATATAAAATTTAAATATTAATAATAAAATAGATAATAAAATCATATAACTAAATAATTAATAAAAATAATTAAATGAGATAATAATAGTATATAAACAATTAGATAATAATAAAATAATGAGATAAGTAATAATCATTGGCAATACAGCAGATAGTAAACAGTAATAGACAACATCCACCATAATAATAATGAGAGTATTAGAGATGAATAAATAAAAGTCACCAGTAATATCACCATTCCTTATTCTGGCTTTATAACATTGCTATAGCATAAATCATAAATAGATTAATATACTTAGATGAAGTATAGAAGACTAAGTAAAGTGATAGTTATATCACTCCAAGTATTAATTTGAGACTTCAACTCAAAGAAAACACAACATCTCAGGGTTAGTCACGGAGTGAATAACAAAATTGATTATCCTAAATTATACTAGCGCGGGCAACAAAGACATGACTATCCTAATAGACCAAATAATCCACTATGAAATAACTGATAATTTCATTATGATCGATGAGGTTATTATTATTATGGTACTTAGCAACTGCAACTGTATCTCAATTCTCTAATTATGTGTATTATGGTATCTATTTTGTGATCCTGATCTAGATATGATTTAATTATTATTATTAGGCTCTATGAGATTATGTGATCGTATGGGATATATAACTAGTAATTAGAGAAGCACTTCTAAATCTTGAAGTAGAAGCTATGCATCAGCACTTTGTCAATTGTCAATGACTATTTAATTATATAATATAATTTAATTTATTATATATTATATGTATTATTATTATTTCTAATCATATATTTGAATTATATTATTATCATAGTATATATTATATATCTTATTATTATTATTTATTATTATTATTATTATTGATGTCATTATATATCACTATTACTATGTGAACATTGTAAGTATGAAAGTAATTGATTAAATAATTTAATAATTAACTAATTATTATTATATTATATTATATATTATTATATAATGTTCAAGTAATATATTATAATGATATTATGACTTATTATATAATTATTCATGTATTATTGATTTCATCAGTATATAGGGTATATTAATTATTAAACGCCATGGCCAAGACACCACCCGTTCCAAAATTCGTTTTCCGTTTTGTTGAATGGACGTTAATTTGCTAAAAATGAACTTACTTTATTTATCTTGTTTGAGCTACAAGTGGATTTACTTTTGGTATATCACTTTAGAATTCATGTTTTCATTTTAATTTTTTAGTTTATTTCGACGTAAAATATTTATAATTTGTTTGGAGACGCCAACAATTGTTAGTGGAAGTATCCATATATAAGTTATCATAATATGTTTATATAACTTTCATTATAATGTAGTGAGTGATAGAGTTACATGAGGTGAGGTCTACCTTATTCTAAAGCGAGTACGTGGAAGGTAGATCCTAAGAAAAATGACGCATAATATATAATCAATAACTCTAAGAAGTGAATACTTATATAGCCGCAACACATAAAATACTACTGACTCAGAAAATTTTACCTTAGGGTATAGGGTATAAGTTAAGAAGGATAACTACGGTTGATAGCAAGGTGAAATAAATAAGTAATATAATCAGAGGCGATCCTTGCCACTCCGTGACATTACTCGTGCACTCGTGACTACCCTCCGTGCTCAGCGAGCGAGTTGACATTTTAGCAGACTACTCTATTCTATTTAATAGCAAGTAGTATCAATAACGAGTTCACCTATAACATATTCTGCTATCTTTCTCCGCGAACAAATAAAAATATCTATGGCTAACTAAATTAAAAAATAGAAATTAAGGATCTACACTAGTAGTAGAAATAAATTTTTTACTGCGAAAAAGTGAAAAAGGAAAAAAGGGACAGCAAAATCAGCGGTCTAGACATTAAATAATCACATATCTTGATACACCATATAACAAATTCGGACATAACCACCGTCCCCAAAGGCAATATGGGACGTGTGACCCTATCAATTTATTTAAGATGAATTTTTAGGAGAGTAGATTAAAATCCTCTATCTATTTTGAAATAAATCGAGGCAGTTTATAAAGTTAATTAGAAAATGTTTAAAATTCAGATGAGGGAAACTATAAAAAATTACTCATTAATTAATGCAAACAAATAATGTGAAGAGACAGAAATAAAAAATAAACCTAAACTATTTTAAAGAAACACGTAGATTTACTTGCTAAATATTAAACTTTCAAAGTTTCACTGACATAACATTGTGAAATCATTCAGTATATATAACAAAAATAAAAAAGCAAGCTAAGAGCTGATTACGAAACAAAACAAGATGAAAACTGTGATAGTAACTAACTAATTCACTAAAAGAACCTAGAATAATTTTTACTGAGTGTTGGCAAAAAAATAAAAAAAAAAGTCATTTTGTAAAGATAAAAATCCTAAGCATATTTAGATGATTATTTTCTTTTTCCAAACAATTATATAATTTTTTTTATGTGTTACCACTACTCAAGGGCATGTCCCTTATATTTACCTTCTTTAGTTTCTTGGCACGACTAGAAGCTGCAATGCCCTTCAAAAGGTCCACCATGATGTTCCTCGTAAGAAAACGCCACTCATCTTTCAAGCCAAGGCCGTAGAAAATGTGTTGCTCCTAAAGTATTAATAATTATAATTTATTAATTATCGAAATTAATTATTAAAAATAATTATGTTTATTAATTATCGAAATTAATTATTAAAAATAATTATAATTTCTTAATTATCGAAATTAATAATTCTATCACAACATAGAGCAAAGTATTTACATAGAAAAAGCTTTTTCTACCATAGGATAAGATACAAAGTACTATTTGATATATTCAACAAAATAAAAAATATACAGTAAAAATTAATACTATTTAAAAATAAATCAAAATAAACCAATTCTCAAGGTTAATGCAGTAAATTGGTTAAAAAAACAACTACCTTTTAACGTGATTTATCCCCTTTTCAGAGGGTAACACAGGGGGGGGGACTACAGGAAATCGAACTTTAAGGCCGGCTAGCCCAAATCAGCACCACCAACGTGTTTGCAGCCGAGTTTTAATTCTCGCCCCCAGGCAAAAAAAAGGTTTAGAATTAAAACTGCAGTAATTTTTGTAGGTAATATTCTACAATAATACATGCTATTTGTGAAATAAAAAGGTATAAAGGGGGCGGTAAGGCTGAGCCTTCTTTTCGACTTGCGTCATATTCTTTTACTACTTTTCTGTTTCCTGTGTATGTTACGCACCTTACCCCCCAGTCTTGGGGAAAGAAGGTCGGTATTGATGATGATGAATAAATGCCATTTGTGAAAAGAATAAAAGATACAGTAACTTGCTAAATAAAAAGTGAATTGGAGATCGGGCATAGATCTTCCGCTAGAAATTGTATTAGTAAACAACTAATTTATTTAAAGAACCAAAACCAAACTCATTTTTACTGACAAGTTTGACAACAAAATGTCAGCTTTGTCAAAAATACCAAAAAGTGAATATTTGGCTTTTTTTTTTGAGGGGGAAATTTCAAATGAAAATATTTTACTGGAATAAGAGAAAAGGAAAAGAACAAAAAAGTGGTGTGAACAACTGAACAAGAAAAAGATTTGTAAATAGAAAAACATTATACAAAAAAAAAATGACTTCCAGGTTATCCCCCCCCAAAAAAAGGATATTGTAAAGATTGTGAGAGTTGAATACTACTATGACTATTACTACTACTAATAGTAACAAAAATAATAAAGGAAGGAGACGGCAACTGATCAACAAATTAAAAGAACGGAATATTCTGGTTCAGTATGAGAGAAAAGGATTAAAATCAAAGGAGGTCAGAGGTCAAATTTCTATACCAAAAAATAAGGTCTAGTAAGTGGTATTGTCAAAATGAGGAAAATAATTAGTGGGGCTGCGGATCCGGAACCAAAAGCTTTTGGGTAGAGCTGAAGTCAGAGTAGTTAAAATTGAGGAGCTGGATTTGGATATTTTAAGATGGTGGAGCCAGATCTGGATATTTTAAGATGGAGCCGGATCGTAATATTTTGAAAAAGAGGAACCAGTTCGGATATTTTAATATAGCGGAGCCGGATATTTTAAAATGGTGAAGCCGGAGTCAGTGTTGGTGCAGCCCTGAAAGTAAAAAATCTTTTAAATTAATAATAATAATATTAATAATAATAATAATAATAATAATAATAATAATAATAATAATAATAATAATAATAATAATAATAATAATAATAGAAAGAAAAGAAAATGAGGGAAAAAAAAAGTACGGATGGAGAAGTTGAACTTCACCCATCTTCTAATCTCACCTTAGTTTCAATGAGTTTCTCTGAGCACACATAATGAATATAAAATAGTTCGAGCTTTTTATCACTGGTCTGAAGGACAAGGGTTAGACTTGAGTTCTTGCTCGAAGGGCACAGCAATCTCAGGTAGGTGTTCAACACCATCGTATCTGGAGGTGCTTCTGCAGATGATAGGTTTAACACAATTCCCTTTTCGCCTTGGCGTCCTGCGGGTGTGTTAAAAAAAAAAAATATTTTCATATGCATAAAACAGTGTTACGTGAAAACTATTATTATTATTATTATTATTATTATTATTATTATTATTTGCAATATTTTAGGCAGTTTTTTTTTAATTGGGTGGTTTTTAAGGTTTTTAAAGGGTTGTATAGAACTTATGGACTTCCACCCCCTTCCCCATGTTTACTCCCACTAGCGGGAAGTAAAGAAAGAGTCTCCCCTGGGAATCAAACCACCTAACGAAAATCCATAGCCTTTTAACCATTCGGTCATTCCACCAAGCCCAAAAATTTATCTCCAAAACCGAATTTTTCAGCCGCATGAATCCCATTTTTTTTACCACCACAATTTTGTGGGTTGGATTGTCTTCTTAAAACTTTTATTCTTCCATCACAATTCCACTTAAAAAAATGAGAGTTGTGCCCCACCCCCCTACCAACACAAAGAATTTATTGAAAAATATAAAAAGTATTAAATATGGGAATATTATTTATTTAGGGTCTAGAAAACCAACGGGGGAACCTGGAGCCTTATTGGGCAAAATCAACTAAATCAAATTTTAAAAATGGTAGTATGGAAATTCCAAAGCTAAGTATGTAGTGAAGAAGTGTATGAAGTGTATGATGTGTACGAAGCTTAGTCTTTTGAAAAGAACATAACCTTCTAGATTAACTGACTAAAAAATTCGATGAAAGGTTAGCTCGATCATAAAAATAATGAAATACGCCGAAATAAATATTTCAGTCACACACAGTTAACATTTTCACGACACTTACAAATGGAACTAAGAGTCCTTTTAATGGATAACGATCTCAAGAGATTATTTGCAGTCAAAATATATCCAATAGTCGTATAAAAAATTACAGTAGAATACCAAAGTTTGGGGCAAAATGTTCATCAAATGCTTTTTAGTTACCTACTGTAGGGGAATCAATATTTCCATTTCTAGAACAAATTAAAACTTCACTGAAGATCTAATGCAAACTACTAACAACAAACAGAAATTGTGTCATATACATAACTTTCTAATAAGTAGTCATAGAAATAATTAATTTACATAGTCTAGAATTCTCTCTCTCCCTCTAACTCTAGGCAAATTTATGGTTAGTACCCCCCGAGATATTATATTTTCCATTAAAAACATTTAGATGTTCCAATCTTAAAACTTACCAAGTGTGGTAAACTTCAAGATATAACCCCCCAAATCCTTTCTTAAAACTCGACTAATGGATGCCACTTTCGAGTCGTATTTCCAACTGGCTTTTCGTTTCCTACCGTCATCAATGATTACCCTGAAAAAAGATTAAAACACAATATTAAAATACAGATCCAAAATGAACAAACTTTAAAAAAAACAAAAAACAAAAAAAACCTATACCTATACTGTCATTTGAAATTTTACATCATAATATCGGTAGGTATATTTGGTAAGGATTCCTAGCTTCTAAACTCAACTTATGCTGATTATTAAGGCTAGATCGCTAACTCCTAGCCGGACAAAACAAAAATGAAAATACTGAGATAAATAAACACGATATTAAATTGATAGCAATAAAGTGTTGGGAGAACTAATACATTTGTATTGCTAAACAACATTTATAATTGTAGTTTTAATTTGTTTATTTTTTTTGTTGTTGTTTTAATTTGTTTACTTCTTTTTCTATTTTCAGATCATTTGTTAATAATGAAACGAAACATAGGCTGCTCCAGGTCACATAAATGTAACATCCCATTAGCTTATAAGTTGTAGGGAAAGTTTAAAAGTAACAACAAACGTCTGGTTTCACATAACTACAATTAGTAGCGATTAAATTGTCAGTTTTATCTTCCTGGGGGGCAAGAATTAAAACTCGGCTGCGAACACGTTGGTGGCGACAGGGTTGGGATAGCCGGCCTTAAAGTTCGATTTCCTGTAGTCCCCCGTATTACCCTCTGAGAAAGGGATAAAGCAAGTTAAAAGTAACAATCAAAATACTAAAATCAAATCAAGAACCACTGCTGAGGCCATGAATTGTGTCTACATGGATACTAGTCTATTAGAATGATAAAGGTTGTGTTAGGGTTTGGCCAAAGCACCAGGTGCGGTGCGGTGCGGTGCGGTGCGCAAAATTCCGGAGCTCAGCTAACACTAGGATGTGCTATTTACGGCTATATCTAAAGACAACTCATTTAGTATAAAAATAAACCATTCTCTTATTTAAAAACTTCTTTACTAAACCATGGTATTGCTTTACTCTATTAAACTCTATTTCTCATATTTAGAGGTAATAAGGCCCAAATTTAAATGAATGAGTCACAGGAGATTTTACTCTCCATCAGCGGGATTCGAACATTGGACACCGCGTTGCAGTGTTAACAATAACCGGACGCTCTAACCACTAGGCCATCCACGTCCCCAAGAAAGAACGCTTCAAGCGTAGTTTTTAAAGCACCCGGTTTTCTCATCCCATAATTGCTGAGTACTCAAAGGCCTGGCTCCCAATTATCAGTTAAAAAAAAACTTTTAACGTACTTAATCTCCTTCTCAGAGGGTAACACGGGGGGGGGGGGATTACAGGAAATCAAACTTTAAGGCCGGATATCCCAAGCCTGTCGCCACCAAGTGTTCGCAGCCGAGTGTTTTAATTCTTGCCCCCAGGGGGACAGTTATTTAGTTATAATTCAGTTAATATTCCATTATTCGGCTGGGGGGGGGGGTAGTTTGCATGCTTTTAGTGAGCGCAAATACCAAAACTAGTTGATCATAAAAAAGTATGTCTAAGGTTCAAAAATAAGTGCTATCCGATAAGATATTATTAATCAATAGTTTTTTTTTCTTTGCGTAACTATCAGTACAAGATAGTTCTTCTATCGCCTTTACCATAATGAATAATATTTAATCAATACATTAACTACATACAGTCGTGAGTTACCAAAATTATAACAAACGATTCTCTGCTTTGCCATAAAATTTAACAACCGGATCCAGCTCACCACTACCTTACACACCACCAAAACCAAAACAAAAAAAATCATTCAAAAATGAACCTTATATATATATGCTCTATATATATATATATATATATATATATATATATATATATATAACAACCTTATATATATATATATATATATGCATATAACAATAACATACTCTATATACTATATATATATATAATCATCCACTTTGTTTCCCCAAGACTGGGGGTAAGGTGCGTGACATGCACCGGAAACAGAATAGTAGAATAATATGACACTATTCGAAAAAAAAAGAAAACACATCAAAACACTTACAAAATTAGTGAGAACTCGTCGCAGTCAGAAAATCCATCCTTAGAGAGCTTCACGGGACCGCGACGGACACTCACTATGGCATCTCGTCAATTCGGGATCCCTTGGCCCAGGTGGGCCCACAGCCATTCCTTCACAAAAACCCCGCCATTCACTCTATTGTGCACCTTTCTTCCTTCTCTACCGCAAACTCACATTTCTCTCACTCCAGACATTCCTTTTGACTCATTCCACTCTTTCCTCAGTCTCCCAGTCTCACGGTCGATTCTAACACTGCCACTATACGCGCATCCCGCCAACCGAATATCATCCATCCTTTCCCACTTGTGACCCATCTCAACGTACTCATTTATTCTCTCATTTATCCCTTTCCTCACCACACAACTCTCTAATACACGTTCATTCCTCATTTTATCAGTCAATTCTTCTCACAGAGATTGTCCATCTGAACATTTGTACTTTAGATTTACCTCTTATTCAGACCATAGTCTCACTACTATATATTAGCACAGTAACAACATACATGTAAGACCCTAGCGCAATCAGATCCCTTTACATTCACCAACGATTTACCAGCCACCTTCACTACACCATCACAACTTTCTACTACACTCTGGATCATCCGTTCCCTTCTCATCTAACATGGATCCTAATTATTTAAAACTCAGACACTTGTTCCAGCTACTCTCCATCTAACATAACCACTTTTGAGGACTATGCACTACTCACAACCATAACCTTACTCTTATCTACAACTACTTTCAAACCCATCCTTTACACACCCTCAGATTCACCACACAAAAACCAAAATCATCACACACACACACACACACACACATATATATATATATATATATATATATATATATATATATATATATATATATATATATATATATATATACTGCCTGCTATTGCTATATATATATATATATATTTTTTTTTATTGGGCTCTTCTAAAAGTTAAAACATGCACGCAACTCAATAGAATTAAAGGACGATATTATATGCAGGTCTGTGGAGTCAGTAAAAATTTTTTTTCTGGTTCAATCATTTTAAACTTTCCGCCATTTTAAAAATTACCCGACTGGTTCCAACAATTTAAAATTATCTGACTCTAACTCCTACTCCACCCAAAACTTGCTCCGTGGCCCAAACTCCTTGGCCATGATCATAGGGGATTTCATTAGTTGTGATTTTATGCAAACCCGGGTATTTGGGGCACAAATTAGTTTATCGAATTAACTATACCCATACATGGTGTTACAGTTAGCAAAGTAAAACTAATAATAACAATAAAATACTAATAAAAATTCGATTAATCGATCATGTGCTAAGTATCAATATTAACCATCAATACTTTATTTTACTTTGTCACTCCCCACTCCCTTCCTTTGAGAAGAGGGTGACCTCGAGGTCCTTCGTCACCATCGCCAGCCGCGCCCAGAGATACGATAGTTTTAAAGCAGTGAAATTGCTTCTAATGCCCTCTAAGGCAGGGCAATCTATTACAAGATATTTTATGGGAGAGGGACCTTTGGGATAATCAAATGTTTTCCTGAATGGATAGGTGGTGCCCAGAGGGTAACCGTGAAAGAATTACCCAATTTGGCAGTCAAATTTCAATTGGATCGCAGGTATGAATCGTTTGGGTACGTGAAATAGTTTCCTGGGTCAATTATGTTGAATGTGTTTAATGATATGTGTGTCTCAGGTGGGGGTGGGAACGGAGAGTGTTGTATATATTATAATATTTTGATGGTGTAGCTTTTTTATTTCTAGTGGAGGGGTTGGGGTTTGTTTCAGTGTTTGATGTAGGGGGTATAAAACAACTCATAGTGATTTACTAAATTGATTTGACAGTCTATCATGTCGAGATGGGCTAATGTGGTAGTTTTTTATTTGGCTATTTGACTATTTGGCTATTGACTATTTGGCTATTGACTATTTGGCTTTCTATTTGACCCTTATATGAAAAAATTATAAAGGGTCAAATATGTGCTCAACCAAAAATCAATCCACGGCTTTGCCAACCCTGGTTTTTGTTTTCAGTTCGAATGATAGCTGCGTTCCAGTAGTAGAGTAGTAGTAGTAGTGAACAAAATACAAGTCGAAAAAATAATTCTGCATTAACCAATAATAGAACAGGAAATTTGAGTACCTAAACGGCCGAGCGTGCCCGTCGGGATCAGCTGACAATTGTAAACAATACTCTTATACTTATATGTATCTATTTTTTGAAATGATACGATATATTAGTATCCTTAATATAATATAAAAGTTAACTAAAATATTAAAAAATTTTGGCAAGCCATTTCCGACACATGTTTTGTAAAAAGATTTGTTTGTAAACAAAGTATTCTTCCGCGCAGCCCGCCCGTTTACTAATTCCCGAAATCGAGGATTTAACAACGGGCGCCTGACTGTGACGTTTACGTGACGTAGAAGTGCGCAAACGGGCTCTGGAAACGATGCATGTGCGCTCGTGTGCCCGCCCGGGCTGCAGTCGGGCTTCTGGAAACGCAGCTGATGTTTAGGTGTGGTGGGGAAGCAGACAATTATTATCCAAAGGGCTTTATTTTGGACTACTTCCAGTTTCTGAATGTTTGATTTTGATATTGTGGGTGGTTAGGAGGGCGAAGAGTAGTTTAAAAAGGGCCGCAGATATTGTATGTATACTATAGAGTTTGTTTTTTAATGTTGGCCAAAGGTAATTCCCGTTAATGCATTCATAGCATTTAATTTATATGAGGCTTTGGATGTGTTATTGTTTATAAATATAAAAATATATAATGTGAATAATATATATATCTCAATATAAGCAAAATACACAAATCGATCAAAATGCCAGTATCAATAAAACCTAGCATAAATAGAGAATAAGTAATCGATCATATGCCAGTGTCGATATAATCTAATAAAACTATAACTAAAAAATCAGTTAATCGATGAAGTCTAACAAAAGTATCGATAACTAACAAACAAAATATAAAATCATTTTGTAGTTAAATTAAAATAATCTTAAAAAATAATAATAATAATAATAATAATAATAATAATAATAATAATAATAATAATAATAATAATAATAATAATAATAAAAAAAGAAAGGTGTATGGAAATATACTAGAAGGAAGATATGACTAAAAAATTGAATACGATAAGGAGGGGGAGGGAAGAGGCAAGTGCAACAGTTCGGATGGAGGATGAAATGGAGACTTACAAGGGAATAGGAAGGAGTTCTGGAAGGAAGTACGAAAGGTTTAGAAAGAGAATATGGGGAATCTTCATAGAATAATGAATCAGGATGGTACTTTCGTGAAGGATGAAATGAATGTGAGGAAGAGTGTGGAGGGAACCCTTCAAAAATCTGCATAACAATGGAATTAATGAAGAGGTGATAGTGAATGTGTGTGGGTTTGATGGTGAAAAAAGAAGTAGGTATTTTGAGGAGGAGCTGGTTAGTAGAAAGGAGGGAATAAGTAGAGTAAGAGTTGAAGAATGATAAATCAGCAGGTATAAGTGGAATTACTGTTGAAATGATCAAGAATGGCGAAAAGTGATTCACTGGATATGGAAGTTGTGTAACAATGAGTTTGTGGAGGGTGTAGTTCCAAAGGATTGGGAGAAGAGTGATAACATCTATACATAGGGGTAAGGATGCTAAGGGGAACTGTAGAAACTATAGAGGAATTAGTTTATTGAGTGTTGTAGGGAAGATACATGCTGGTATTTTGAGTGAAAGAGTGCGTCGAGTGACTGAGGGACTGATTGCTGAAGAACAAGGTGCATTTAGAAGTGGTAGAGGATGCGTAGATTAAATTTTACATTGAAGTAAATGAGTGAGAAAAAGAGATAGAAAAAAAATTGTATTTACGTTTTATGGACTTGCAATAGGCGTATGACAGGATTAATAGGGAAGCTCTGCGGCAGGTGTTGATGGAAGACTTTTGAATGGAATCAAAAGTATACATGTCGATAGTAAAGCGCGTGCAAGAATAAATGAAATGGAGTGAATGGTTTAATATTAATGGTAGAGTGAGGCACGTTTGTGTCATGTCTCCATGGCTATTTAACTTGTGTATGGATGAGGTGATGAAAGAATTAAAGGTAGGGATTGCAGGGGAGTGGATTAAACTGATGGAGATTAGAAGAGAGTGGGAGAGTGCCCTGCTTATTCTACGCTGATGATTTGGTTTTATGTAGCGAATCTGAAGAAAGTTTGAGAGGATTGGTAGAGAGGTGTTTGGCAGGGTGTGTAAAAGGAGGGGGCTTGAAAGTAAATGCAGATAAGAGTAGGGTAATGGTGGTGGGTGTGGAGAGTTCGCAGTGCGAAATAATGTTGAATGGTGAGCAACTGGAGCAAGTATAAGAGTTTAAATATTTAGGTTATATGTTGGATGAAAAGGGAACGGATAATGCAGAGTAGGAAAGTTGTGAATAGTAGGAAGAAGCCCGGTGCAATTAAATTCTTGGTGAATGCAAAGGAACTAAGTCTTGAGTGCTCAAGGGTTCTACATGAGGTGTAATGTTACCGGTGTTAATCTATAGTAGTGAAACTATGGTGTGGAATAAAAGATATAGATAGAAGGTGCAGTCTCTTCAGATGAATAATCGTAGGGGCGTTTTAGGTATGAGAAGAATTTATAAAATGAGGAAAGAACGTGTTAGGAAGTTGTGAGGTGTGAAGGAAGGCGTGATGAAGAGAATAAATGAGTGTGTCTTAAGATGGTTTGGTCGAATAGAAAGGATGGATGATAGTCGGATGGTTAAGCGGATGTATAGTGGGGAGTGTGGTAGGAATCGACAGGCTGAGAGTCCAAAGAAAAAGTGGATTGAGTTAGTAAAGGAGTGCCTGAAGTAAAGGAATCTGAGTTTAGCAGAAACGAGAATAAAGGGGCATAATAAGAGCGAATGGCGGGGTTATGTGGGGGGGGGGAACAGTTGTGGTCCTGGCCTAGGGGATGAACCCTTACATTGACGAGATACCACAGTGGGGTCCACAAGGGTGGACTTTGTTTGGCTGCGACAGGCTCCCACTTAAGGATATAGAGGTAGGGTATGGGGGCTTTCCTTTAGACTTCAACCGTGTTCTACTACTTGACTGTTCCGTTTCCGGTTTATGTTGTGCACCTCACCCCCAATTTGGGATCAAAGAAGAAGATAAAGAAGAAAGAAAGAAATAATAATAATAATAATAATAAATAATAATAATTATAATAATAATAATAATAATAAAGTGGGCAGAGGAGGGCAAAGTCGCCTTACCTTTTGGGTGGAGGTTCTTCTAAGTATTTACTGTAGTGAGACAAACCATACTGAGCAATCTGAATTGGGTAAGTATACCCAGAACTTTGCCATTGCGTAGATATTGGCACGCCTAAAACACACACAAAAATAAATTAAAAAAACATACTTTAAAATTAATATAAGGTTACTAACAGCTTACTAAAATCATAAAGCATTAATTTATAATGGTGTCATCTGATTGAGGAAGGAGAATCTATAGATAAATTAGTAAACGGTCTTCCTTAAAGGATAAGGTTAAAAGTGTATGTGTGTATTTATTGGGGGAATGTAGATTATAATGGAGTAATTAAAAAAAAAAAAAAAAATTTCAACTCTATTCTAGCCTTACAAATGATTACTAATCGTAGAAATGAATTCTTAAATAACAGACACCAATTTACCTGCTCATCTATTCACCTACCTGGTTTAAAGCTTTAAAAAAAAAAAAAACTTATCCAATATATTTCAATTTGTAATGGTATACGTTGCTCTGTCGGATCTACTTTTACCTCATAAGTGATAGTTCCATCGAACGATTTACTTTCATAACTCTGAAGTTATCGCATCTTATTTATCAAATTATTAAATTGTAAAATAGGTATCCTCACTCCATGGTGAATGGTAACAATTTGATAAGAGAAAGATCCAGATATGAATAATTTACATTTCCTTCCATTATCGACTACAGGTTTAATCTCTTACAAGACTTAGATCTTGTAGGTATGAAGGAGTTTCCAGCATTGACAGAGCATCTCCGCAGGTCTTTAATGTTCTTACTCATTCCTACCTACAAAATCTTGCAAGAATGACTACCCCAGAGTGACCACTCGGCAGAACGGCAATCAGTGTTCCTTTTTAGCTACTTATAAATAAATGTTTAGTTGAGCCTCGTTTTCTGTTGTAACGTCTCTTGTTTCCATCGGCTCCGTATACCTGAATACAAGTACACTAAAACGTCTTGCAAAACAACACATTCTCTCAAAGGTTTCTACTCAGAATGTTCACAACAGGATCGAACCACTGCAGTTTCGAGATCTAATGTGTAATTTTTGTTTATTAAACCTAGATTCTATGAAACTATTTCATTTGTTCAGCATTAACATTGAAAATAATCTCCACAAACTAAAATATCCAAAAAAAAAATGTGAACAAGGACTGTAATAAATGATTCTATATTGATAGAGTAACTACCACAAGTAGTGGTAGTTACTATGACTCTATATAACTGAGAATTAAAAATCTTAGAAATGTCATGGCCTTAAAAAAAAAAAATTATAGACAAGAAAGTAATAATTCAAACCTTCGATGGCAGAAATACACTTGACTCGCTCTCTCGCTTCTACATTAAAAGACTGAAAATTCAAAAACTTGCTGATCGGTCTGTACTGCGTCGTGGGTTCAAAGACGTTGCTATAACTGTGCGACCATTCAAACACTTCCTGACCGCGGTCGTTCGTGGCAAGACGACCATATACCTGATTTTAATAAGAGAGAGAGAGATAATGTATAAGTAACTTGAAAATGAAATTAGTAATAATCTCCAAAATGTAAGACAAGTTTAGATATTCGGAGCAGAAGATTACTTTTACAACAATCAGGATGGAATCTCAACCACAGTTGAATCAGAAATAATCCAAACTTTTCTAAAGTCTAATTTGAATATTATTTATCTCGTTAAGTAAAAATGTTTGAATAACATTGACAAAATGAACTATCAAGAGTCCAGACATTAAATTAATTGATTTAAAAATTCAAAATTTCTTCATCATTCTTTTTGAAAATAAACACATGAAAGTTCAGTCTTAAGTTGTTACGTGTCTGAGTATAAAGCTTGGCCTTTGGTTATATACTGGTACAAATCTTAATTTTTATTTAATAATACCAGATGCAGATATCCGGCTCATATTAGTAAGGATGTAATTTATAGGTATGATTTACCAATTACCCTACCATGGTAAAACTAAAGGTTACTTTAAACAGTCATAAAAATAAAAAAAATCATGATTGTACAACCAATTCTTAAGTTAGGCTCCAACTAATACTTCAAAAACTCCTGACGATGATACTGACCTCGAAATAGGTATGAATAAAAGAAAAGGGTATAAAAACATCAGTTTCATCTCTACGACACGAAACCGACGTTTCGCGATTAATGACGCAAGCGATCTCGGACATTGGGTAGCCCACTTCTTCATCCTCGTTCTCAACGTCGTCCCTTAATCCTTCGCCATCCTCCTCTCCTTCCTCCGGTTCATTCCTACCATCCTGAAAATAATAATAATAATAATAATAATAATAATAATAATAATAATAATAATAATAATAAAGCTACAGAGTTAAATCCTACATGGTTGCCAGGGGTGCTGTCAGAGCAGAAACTATTCTTAATTCATTTGAAACCATCCATGGGAAGATAGGAAAATGACAAAGGGTGTTCCCAGCCCCAAACATTATCTCATTATTATTAATAATAATATTGAAAAATACTCACATTACGTGAAATTCCATGTTCCCCCAAATGTCGCAGCGGAGGAGGAGGAACCTTTGGTGGCGCTATCCCCCGAAAGTCATCAGTATATTCATCTCCTTCAAAACGCAGGACATCAGACTAACGGGAAAGAAAATTAGTTATTATTATTAGAATTATAGATGTTATTTTAGTGGTATTAATAGTTGTTGTAGGAGCCCCTGATCAGCCCAATTATTTCGGAAAGTAGTAATAATGTCCCCACCCAATTCGAACACCAACACATTAACCACCCCGTGTTATATATATATATATATATATATATATATATATATATATATATATATAAATATATATATACTATACTGTAACTACTTTACCATGCTACCCTCTATATTTATATATATATATATATATATAACTATATATATATTACTGCAACGTTGTACAACAGACGGTCTCTCTCTCGCTACATACTTATATATATATATATATATATATATATATATATAGTATATATATATATATATATATATATAACATATATATATATATATATATATATATATATATATATATATACTGCCATACTCTGCTGTATTCTATACTGCAGGAACTTCTCTCCTTTAAAGGGTGAATTAACCGATATATCGAACGAACAATGTAATCGATTTTTCGATTATTTCAAGGCAAAAGTGCAGCAGGACCCCTTAAGGTTTTTGCACAGGAATACCAAGATTAAATAAAATTTGAAAAGAGTCAGGGATTCTCGGCACCTCAGCGGGGACGACGGGGGACTTCGTCCCACCCTCGGTCCCCCAAAATAAACCTTAAAAATATATATAAAAAAATAAAAAAATTAACATAAAAATTAACATGATAAAAAAAGCAACTTGTGTCAACTCTTTTGCGCTCCTTCTATTGGGGTTTAGCTAACACGTGACACTGCTGGGCTGCACGAGAAGATTTCTGCGAGTGTCGATATTATGACATTTTTGTAACTATTTTTAAAGGAGAGGAAGTGCTATATATATATATATATATATATATATATATATATATATATATATATATATATATATATATATATATATATTCTATTTTATTGATATATATATATATATACCCTATTGTGTTACAGCAATGTGTTAATATTTTTTTTTACTAGATCGTTAAGGAAATAATGTATTTATTAATTTTCATTTAATAACAGATTGGGCACAAGTCTAAATTAAAAGGCGTTTTTCAAATCAATTGAAAATGCCCTATAAGCTCTTAGGTTAGGTTAGGTTAAGTTAGGTTGTTAGGTAAAGTTAGGTTACCCTTTATAATCTAAATTTCACCCTTAAAATTAAATTTTTTTTAATCTTTTTCGCGATCATAAATTTACGTCTCTTCATTTAAACTTGTACCAAAAGATTGCTTTTAAAGTTGGTAAATATGAAATAATTTCACTCCAAATTTTATATTTATAACATTTGTCTAAAAAAAAAAGCATGAAAAGAAAGAAAAACGTAAAAAAAAGTTCGAAAAATGAGTCTGGAAAAAAATTATGAAGTCTCAAAATTTTACATTTATAGCATATTTACTACTACAAGATGTTTCCTTTTTTATCCCGTTTTTTATAGCCTTATATATGCTTATAAAGTCGAAACGATTTTATTTTTCCAGCACTCATGGGTCTGGGGGCACGAAGGGCGGGACAGACAGACAAACGTTCGTGTGCCATGCATTCATATACCAAAATAAAAATTATGTTATTTTTAAAGATCTAGTAAAAAAAATATGGCCAGCTTTTCGATTATCCGTCATATGTATCTTAAAAACTATTAATGCTACAGTAAAACGGAACACATTGGTGGAATGCTGGTCCAAAGTTTACCCTGGAAATGTAAAAAAAAAAAAAAAAAAAAAAAAAAAAAATCTCAAAAACTTCAATAGCAATAAAAAAGAATACATTTTTTGGAATCACAAAATTTCAGATAAAAAAATGTAAAAATAATAATAATAAAAAAAAAATTATTGTTAATAAATATAGTAATATGATTAGAAGGCCTATTTAGATACCTTTATTGGTTTCTCGATAAAATAAATAGACTTTCTATTAAATTTTGCTTTATATATACAGGCGCTAGGGAAACTCGAGCCGACGGGGAACACATGGAGGGACGTTTTCCATACCCACGTAGGAGGGGAACCCCCGCGACACTAAATACCAAAGAGCAGGGATTCCGGAGGGGGGTGTTGCAATAATGTGGGTTCCCCAGGAAGGCCGAGAGTTCCGACTTGCCATCGGGACGGTATACCCTTGGGGTATTCTTTAGTAAAAAAAAAGCAAAATTTAATAGAAAAGTCTGATTTTATCGAGAAACCAATAAAGGGTATCAAATAGGCCTTCAATCATATTACTATATTTGTGCTCATTTTCTTATGCTCTGCATGAATAAATGTACACTTCATAATACATTATATATATATATATATATATATATATATATATATATATATATATATATATACTTACTATATATATACACTATATATATATACTCATATAAATATTTACATTTCAGGGCAAACTTTTTATGAGCCTTAAAACAATAAAAAAAGATCACAGTTTTTAAAGTTTCTTCTTAAAAAATCCCGACCTTTATATATATATATATATATATATATATATATATATATATATATATATACCATATATATATATATATACTTTTTATATATATATACTATATCTTACCTGTAAACTTATTCTATTTTCTATATAACATACTCTTATATATATATATATACACTATACTCATATATATGCTACTATACATATATATATATATATACATATATATATATATATATATACTATATATATAACTACCATATAACTATATATATATATATATATATATATCACCTATATATATATATATATATATATCACCTTTCATAAACTAAAAATACACTTATAAATAACAACACGACCCTAATGGTCAATAAAGAGGGTCAGCAGCTAAAGGGGGAAAAAAGTGGGAGGAGCATAAACAATAAAGGGCGTGGTCTCATCAAATGAAGGGAGTGGCGACAATGAAAGGAAGGCGTGTCAAACAATCGAGATGATTAACAACGAATTTTCTTTTTGTAATAATAATACATAAACCTAATTACCTGCGTCAGCAATTTTCTGAAAAAAAAGAAAGGTAAAAAAAAAAAAAAAACCCATCCAGGTCAAAAGGGGCTATAGAAAGAGGTCAAATCACTTAAAAATTATTTCCTATTGGAAAAGTGGGGAGCGGGGGGGAAGGGGATAAATTGGGTGGGGTGTGTGACATATTATAACCTTCTAACGACCTCCCATCAAAGGTGCGGGTTGATTACTTATATATATATACGGCGGGGGTCGGGGGGGGGAGGGGGGCAGCCCCCCCCCTAGAAGTGTTTACTCTTACAGAGTCTACCTGCGAATTTTTTTGATCCAACGTCCCTTTCCGGGTAGCGGTTAAGTACGTTTTTCGATATATATATATATATATATATATATATATATATATATATATATATATATATATATATATATATATATATATGCTGCTGCTGCTCTCTCTTACTCTGCTACTCTCCAGTTATATATCTGGCGAAGGCTAGTTGCAATCGTCATTTTCTCACATTTCTCTTGCCGATACGAGGTCATCTCACTCATTTTATATGCTCTTTTAATTTGTAGATAAGAACTGTGTTGTTATTCTATCTATGCTTTTAAGGTTGATATGTAGATATAAATTCTAGATTTTGTGTTCAATTGATTTTCAATTCTTTATTAAGTGTTTTAAGGTTTAAAGTAGCATTGAAATTTATCACTCCGTGACGCTACTCTATATTCAACACCGCCTCATTGTAAAAAGTTATAGTTCAATTTCGTAGATCATGGAGAAATATTGGGAAATTCACTTTGTGTTTACTAAATGTAAAATAAGTACACAGCTGTATTTACTTCTTAAAAGTAGAATTTTAACACATGATCTTACTTGTCCATATCAGGACTTTAACTTCATTTTTAAAAATTTATTTTCATTACAACAAAAAGACATAATGGTTTTCAAACTAGTTTGCTATACTTTTAATTTTTTTCTGTTAACATCTTTGAATGTTAGTAAAATTATTAACCTATGACCATTTGTGACAGAGATTTACAGTAGTATATATATATATATATATATATATATATATATATATATATATAACCTTATATATATATATATATATATATATATATATGCATATATATATATAACTATATATAACTATATATATATATATATATATATATACAGTATATATATATATATATATATATATATATATATATATATATATATATATATACCTATATATATATATATATATATATACCTTATATAACTTATATATATATATATTGCTAACTATATATATATATATATATACACATATATATATAACTTATATATATATATAACTACTCTCTCTTTCTTCTTATATATATATATATATATATGTATTGTTGCATTTTTGGAACTCAGATGAAAATGGAAATGGTAGCGGTGACAACGAAGAAGATACCAATAAGTCGACTAAGACTACACAAAGAGGCAATCCCTCAACTTCGCATTTCGATGTAGAACCCACCCCCAGGCCCAGCACCTCGACGAGTCAAGTTATGGTCCGACTAGCGTTTCAAAGTGAGTATGAAGCAGTCATGAAAGCCCGGTAGATACGTTGGATATATTATCTATGATTTCGACCCCGAGAAAGGGGGCACAGAGTTACTGAAAGAGTGTTGGATTCCACCCTAAGATCTATAATTTTTGGAAGATGCTACCCATATATAGAAAATTCAATTATGAATGGTTGGAGACTTATTCACCTTGGCTGACATACTGCAGGCACCGAGATGAACCGAAGTTTTATTTCATTTCCTTCAGGAAATAATTGTTAGAGAATGCAGAAGCTGCATGATTGCTCCTACAAGACAATAATAAGACCTTTCACTAAATACAGAAAATGTTCACTTAGGGTTTGTGGGACATACAAGCTTACAGAGTGGCATAAAAACTGCTGTTGAAGCTGGGTGTTCTGGGA
>JABUQX010119189.1:27500-34972 GCA_015478945.1 Trachelipus rathkii | reverse complement strand
TTGGTGAGCATATTTTACGATTTTGCGCTAAGTTTGACAAAAACGAACGCAACCTCGAGCATTTCTTGTTTCGTAAGCACAAATGCAAAAACGAAAACGGCTTAAGCAGGAGAAGAGAGAGAGAGAGAGAGAGAGAGAGAGAGAGAGAGAGAGAGAGAGAGAGAGAGAGAGAGAGAGAGAGAGAGAGAGAGAGAGAGAGAGAGAGAGAGAGAGAGAGAGAGAGAGAGAGAGAATTTTAAAGTTAGGTTTTATCATTCTTAAAATATATCTAATTTTATATCTTGTCTCTTTCTTTGTTATAGGTAGTTTATAGTTTATATAAAATCCCTCGGCCTCTAAGTTTAACTATCTAATTCTCAAGTAATATATAAATAATTAATTATAAACTTATATTGATGGGATACAAATATATTTGAAGTTGTACAAGGAAAGATAAAAGTCTGCATAATTGAAGTTTAGAGAGAAAGATGTCAAGAGTGTGCAGTTTAAAGTGTGAAGTTTAGTATGCATGTAAGTGACGTCATTTGTGGCCACATGTGAGACAACTTATTCGTAAGTGACATTTTTGCGGCCATATGTGAGACAACTTATTTGTAAGTGACTTTATGCTTATTCCACTTCTGTGATCAATAAGGTATTTTAATCTTTTTCATACTAGAATTAGTCATAGTTTGTCCAGTTAATCATTTATTTGAAAATGATGATAATAATAAGAATAATAATAATAATAATAATCATAATAATAATAGTAAGGGAGGGTGAATAAGTTGATCTTATGTTCCCTCCAAAATTGGAGGTAAAGGTGGCGACAAATTCAAGAGATCAAATGAAAGAAATCCTTACAAGTTAAGTGCAACAATTCATAACAATAGAGATTGTTTTGAATTCGTAAAGTTGTGTATAAGGATCTTTGTAAATATTAAATAGGTTAATAATGTTTCTTGTTTTTCTTTAGGAAATTGTATAAGAGCGCCCTCGGCCTCATATCTTTTTATAACATTACCATATTTATTTAAATTAATTTTATTATAAAAGCTAATTATAAAGTTTATCAATGACAATAAAAATCATAACAAATCAAAAACAAAGTGTCCAGAAAGCCAGTGTGTCTGTGGTGGATAATTTCTATTTAAACTATAAATGTTGTTATTTATAGCCATATTTAAGACTGATTGTTTCATAAAAAAGACTATTCCTTTTTTGACGACTTCTTTACCAAACAAGGTAATACTTTACATTATAAAACTTTATTTCTCCTATTTAGGGTAATTAGGTCAAACTATCATCTTATATATTTAGCTAATAAACAAACTCAAAATATAACAAAAAAACAAAAAAGTGAAGGTGGTGTTGGTGCTTCGCAGACACAAAGTGTCTGTGCCCCCCCCCCCTCTCTCTCGACGTCAGCAAGACAACCTTCGTGAAGGGAAAATATAAAAACATTAAAATGTCCAAAACAAAGACATTAGATGATTTTAAATAAAAATATTCCAAAAAAAGTTTTATTTTATAAACTATATTTAAGAAATGCCAAATGCAACCCCCCCCCCCGCCCTTATCATATCTTAAAAATATTAATGTTGCAATAAGCAGAATAAATAAAACCACACCCTCTTACTTATAAGTCTCACTCTCAGACAAGCCTTAACATATTTATCATATTACAATTTAGTAAACCTTCACTAGTACACATACTTAGGAGTGACTTCTAAGACTTTAATATGCTAACCTAACTCTTCTTTCGTAATTCATACTTCAACACCTACTACAAGAATAGAAGTAGAGCCGACTGTTTAACACGATAAATTGGTACTGTTTTTACATTCGAAAGTACTTAATTTTTCAAAAGCTATCAAATATTTTAACAACAATAGCAGTCAAATAACTGTGGTTACCGTTAAAATAAAATATAAATATTTTCCTAGATCTCTTCTAGTTGGGTATTAGGAATTGAAATTTTTAAGTAAGTTCAGACATATATATTTCTCTTCCCCAAAACCTCACGTTTTCGTTTTATCTCATTAAAGTAATGGAGGATCATGCCTTCATCGCAATAAATTAGATGATAACATTTATGCAACGTAAGAAGTGCCAAACAAAGAATATCGAAAATGATATCGACAATACGATAGTAGTATCGATAGTTTCCAATCACTAATTTCAAAAGATTTATCGCCATCAATATATACATACTCAATAATTCTTTATATCGCTTTGCCATTGGTTTCTATGTTTTCTTTCCACTTCATATCTCTTTTAGATATTTCATCCTCGTTTTTTTTGCTTTTTCCTTCCATCTCTGGACCTGATCTGTTGTTTCGTTGTGTCCGCATGTAATCTCTCTCTTCCTCTTTCCGATGGAGGTTGAGTCTGGTTTGCTTCTTTTATGAAAACAAACCCACTGTACTAATTTCTCTGTTAAACTTATAGGAGTAAAAACCTATTCCTATGTTCATCATCATCTGCGCATTCAGCCTTTATCTAGCCTAAAAATTATTTGTATGTATTAACATGTGTTTCATCATGCGACCTCTCCGATTGCATTCATAGTTGCACTCAGAACATTTAAGTAATTTTATGCCTGTGTGTGTTAACACGTGTGTCTTCATGCTATCTTTACGATTACATTCATAGTTGCACTCAGAACATTTGAATAATTTTATGCCTGTGTGTGTTAACATGTGTGTCTTCATGCCTCCTTTCTGATTACATTCATAGTTGCACTCAGAACATTTAAATAATTTTATGTGTGTGTGTGTTAACATGTGTCTCTTCATGTTTTGTTTACAATTACATTCATAGATGCACTCAGAGCATTTAAATAATTTTGTGTGTGTGTGTGTTAACATGTGTGTATTCATCCTTCCTTTATGATTACATTCATAGTTGCACTCAGAACATTTAAATAATTTTATGTGTGTGTGTATTAACATGTGGCTCTTCATGCCTCCTTTCTGATTACATTCATAGTTGCACTCAGAACATTTAAATAATTTTATGCCGGTGTGTGTTAACATGTGTGTCTTCATGCTTCCTTTCTGATTACATTCATAGTTGCACTCAGAACATTTAAATAATTTTTTATATGTATGCGTTAACAAGTGGTTTTTCATGCTTCCTTTATCATTACTTTCATAGTTACACTCATAACATTTGAATAGTTTTATATTGCTGTGATTTAACAAATGAAGCTTTAAACTTGATTTTTTATTACATTCATAGCTGCACTTGGAACATTTGAATAGCTTTGTATTCGTGTGTATTAGAAAATGCCTTTTAAGACATGTTTTACTATTACTTTCATAGTTACACTCAGAACATTTGAATAGCTTTGTGTTAGTGTGTACTAGAATATGTCTATTAAGATTTCCTTTCTTATTACTTTCATAGCTGCATTGGGCACATTTAAACTTTCTTTTACACTGTGACTTCAAATGACTTTTCAACTCTTCTACGCTTTTAAAATCAATGTTACAATATTTACAGCTTTGATTTTTAAATTCATTTTTAGAAATCTTTTTGTCCTTAATTCTTGAGTTTTTCTTACATCCTTTCTTTGTAGCACTTTTAACTTCGGGTCTGGTACCTCTATCTTCGATGCCTGAAGCAGAGGCAAAGGTACCTCTATCTTCGATGCCTGAACCAGAGGCAAAAGTACCTGTGTCTTCGATGTCTGAACCAGAGGCAAAGGTACCTCTGTTTTCAAGGACTGAACAACAAACAAAGATCTGCAAAAATAATAACAAATATATAGATATTATTTATATAATTTGACACAATCCTTATGCAAAATATTAACAAATTTTACAGTAGTTTTCGGTTCTCATTTCAACAATTAAAAAAAGCCTAATTTGAGGTTTACAAATATTATTTTCAATTTGTTTTTGTTATATAATGATTCAAAACATACACATATTTTAATATAATAATAATAATAATAATAATAATAATAATAATAAAATTATTTGGGGATTGTTCTCATAGAAATTAATGACGATTGATTATTTTACAGGAAAACTGTATGGAATGATTTATAGTTAGTTTCTTGCCAATCTGGAAGTAATAGGAAATAAATTAATGTAATATATAACAAAGAGTCACTGAACACATAGAATACACAACTACAAATACACCATGTAACACACATGATTAAAAATTTCTTACAATTTATTCTTTTCCTGCACAACTCTCTTCTTCTGAAGGTCTCTAAAAAAGAGTTATTTTGCATTATCAAACACGATTAATTGTAATACGTTTATGGTAATTAGAATTTCTTGTTATATTATTTCAATATTATAAAGGATCAGACGTGGGAACATAATATTCAAGTAATATAAAAAGAAATACTAATTACCATAAAGTTATTAAAACTAATTGTGCTTGATAATACAAAATGATTCTGTTAAAAACCTCAAAAGAAGGATATATATATATATATATATATATATATATATTATATATATATAATATATAATATATATATATATATATATATATATATATAATATATATAATATATATATATATATATATATATATATATATATATATATATATATATATATATACAAAGGTGGGCATTAACGCGTTAATCCGTTAATTAACTCATTAATTTTTTCGTTAACTTTTAACGCTTTTCGTTATTTCGAAAAGAAGTACCGGACTATTAACGAGTTACATTTGTGAATTAACGTTAACGAGTTAAAAATTTTATCCCCTACATCCGTTAACCGTTACCTTAATTTACGAGTTTTTAAAATATTTTCTTATCAGATTTTAAATTTTTTTAGACTCGATTTCGATAACAAACTTTTTTTTTTCAAATGCCTAAAATCCCTCTCGATGGCTCAAAATGTGTTTATCTTACACGGTTATTATCCCTTTTAGAAATGTTTGACGTTTTTCTTTTGCTGTATTTCATTTCTGATTAGTTCGCGAAGAAAAAAAAGATAGGAACTGTTGCCCGTTCAATGAGTCATTAACTTTCTTTCGTTAGTTACTTGAACTTGCATTTTTTGCGACTAGTGAAAAATATAACTAAAGAAACTCACCTCATATAAGCGTTTTTAATTTATTAAAAATATATCATTATTTCTCATTAAATTCTAAGAAGCACATACTATTATTTTTACAATAATATACTACTCGCAGTGTCCGTAAAAGAATGTTCCCGACTTTCAATGCTTTATTATAACAGCGTAATATACAATATCAAACAGCATATCATACATCAAAGTGAAGGTCATTGAAGAGAGTTTTTCCTACATATGTTCAATATGTGCCCCCTTCGTTATAGGCAGTACACATCCAGCCGATAATCCAATTCTCTCAAACATTTAATTAACAGATTAGCAAAATAATGGAAGGAACGCATGTTCAATTCTGCGTTTCAACTCTGCCATATCATTGGGCAGCCCCATAGGAAGAAATCGCATGGCGCTAAGTCCGGGGAACGGGGGGGGCAGATATATAGAGCTCTGTCGTCTGAACCATTACGACCAATTCAACGATCTGGGAGTAAATCATTCAACCACGCTCTCACTATGTGACTCCAATGTGGAGGGGCTCCGTCTTGCTGCCATATAAAGTTTACCGCTTCATCTCTGATAATTGTGGAAAAGAGCCCATTGTTGTAAACAATCGAGATAGGTGACCCCCTGCTTGACGTTGCTTCTGCGAAAAAAAAAGAAAAAAGGGTCCGTAGACCTGGCGTCGGATAAGGCGCGCAAAAGTTAACCTTTGGGGAATCACGTTCGTGTTCTACAAGTTCATGCAGATTTTCACACCCCAGATACGAACATTATGGGCATTCACCTTACCCCTGAGATGAAAGGTGGACTCATCGCTAAACACTACACGACCTAGAAGGTCATCGTCTTGACCTAAACACTGCACAGGCAAAAGTAAACCGTAGAGCACAGTCGTCGGGCTTTAAAAGCATGTACAAAACTGCAACCGGTATGCACGCATGTGTAAACGTTCCTTAACACCTTCCACACCGTCGTTTTTGGGACCTTCAGTTCCTGACTTGCTCTCCGAACGGATTTTCTTAGGACTATGAAGGAACGAGCCCTGATACGGTCCACATCCTGTGCAGTCACTTTGGGCCGTACAGTCACTTTTGCCTTTACAAAGACATCATTAGTTGCAAATTGTCTACATCGGCGAAGGTTTTTGCCACATGGAGGATCACATTGGAACCGTAAACGAATACGCACGTTGAATCGTAATTAGCAGAGTTCATACTTAGCAAATTGTAAGAACACAGAAGCTTAACACTCAGGCTTGTCGCCATTGTCAGGTTATGTTGGCACACGCACTAGAGAAGACTACATCTGAACATGCGCGTATGTCGACCCATCAGGAACTCGTTCTGGCGCAAGTGCATATTCGAACTATGCCAAACTTACTCTTCACTTTGATGGATGATATGCTGTTATATTTGTATATTATGCTGTTATAATAAGCATTTGAAAACCGGAACATCTGTTACGGACACCGGTATTTGAGCATTAATTAAGTATTTACGCTTTGGAAACTATTCTTCGGCAAGCGGCAAAAGCATCTGCTATTAGGTCAAAGCCTAATTAATTTGGTCTGATAGGCTTTATCATTATTAATTATTGTTATTTATATTAATTATAATAAAAGAAAGATTAACAATAATTATTACTATCCCTAATATTTTTGAAGACGGTTAACGTTAACGATGAACGTTAACTTCCGTTACATTCTTTACGATAAACGCCTTTAATTAACGTCGTTAAATTTTTTTTGTTAAAACGATTAAAAAGTGTGCTATTCAGACACCCTCCATTAAACGGGTGCCCACCTTTTATTTATTTTATATATATATATATATATATATATATATATATATATATATATATATATATATATATATATATATATCATATATATATATATTATATATATATATATATATATATATACCCCGCTCATTTATAACAGGTGTGAGTATCTAGATATACTATAATACGACTCTCCTACGTCGTATGCCCTTCATATAGCTCATCAATCTCAGTTAACCGCTACACTCAGTGGCCGATATATTATTTCATAGGAAGATATTCTTCGCATTGGTTATTAGGGCACAGGTAGCAACCCGCGTCCTTTCCTTTTGCTTTTATTTACTCTTGGACCAGTGTTAGAATCGGCATTGCGCCTAGAAGCAAGATCCTCTGGAGAGGTCTGGGAGAACGAGTTTGAAGCCTAATGAAAGAAGATGCTATTTCTACTGAAGGGCGAAATCCCTACCTGAGAGTGTTAACTCGAGGACTGGCGTCGCAAAAAATCATTTCGCCGAGAAATGTTTTCAGAATGATCTAGGGTTAAAGCGTTTCCGGCGCCAGAAGATTGAAGATTGCTGCGGTCAAACTGACAGGGCGAAACCCTTCCTGGGAGTTGGTTAAGGATTATATATTATATATATATAATATATATATAAATAT
>JABUQX010119189.1:12500-17500 GCA_015478945.1 Trachelipus rathkii | reverse complement strand
CTCAGGAAAAAAACTTTTAAAATGTCATTAAAAAAAGGGAATAAATATGATTTTTGGGTGCAGTTTTTTTTTACAAAATGATTAAAATCCACATTAAAAAAAAACGGTCTTATCTCTAGGCCCTTGCCCATAATTAAAGCTTTTTTCACGAAACAAAGTTATGCCCAAAACTCATTTCTATTTTCGCGTAGAAGCTATAACGTCGTATAGCGTTTCACAGTTAATTAACTAAGTCACTCAAGTTCCTTTGGAAAAGGTGTGGTTATGGTTCATCTTCCACAATACACGTCACTGCTCTGAACTGTCTATTCCAGCAGCTAATTATTTTAAGAAAATTTTACTGTCATTACATTTACGGGAAAAGTGCAATAGGGAAACTTTCTAGTCTACTTTATTGGTGCTAATATCTATAAAACTGAATTTATATTTTATTTTCCCAACAAACCTATAATAGAGAAAACCAACAATGGCATCGAGATTGTACATTTAAAGTAGCTTCATATCTTTTTCAACATATGCATTTTATCCACACCGTGTGTAAAGGTGATGTCTTTTTCTTATGATAGTGTTGAAATGCAACTCAAGATTCTTTTGAAAGAAAGCTAATGAAATTTGAAATCTAGATTCTACATATTTAACTAAATTATTTTGTGTAATTGCGATATACATTTCATAATACAATTGAAGTCTTTTGGTATATACAATTATCGTAATTCTTTTAACCTGACTCAAATAAAAATATTATATTAAAAAATTGAAAATTTATTTACGGATAATAAATATTCGTTTGAATTGTTATACTTGCTATTATAACTTCATTTCATTATAACATTGATAGTTTTTTACCATTTCATGAAACGATCTTTATCGTAAAAATAATCAGTTATTTTTCAAGATATTTAAAGAAATATTTTTAAGGTATCAACACTAGTTTTTGAAGTTTTCAATCGAAGCAATCAATCAATGGCAGATATTCTTAGATTGAATTAGGATTAATAATGAAAAATACTTTGAGGTACAATGCAGAACACCAAGACAATAGTTTATGACTAAGAAAATTGGATAAATTGTATTACTTAAACTAAAATGATTGAGGTACATTGATGTGAAAAAAATTGATAGAACACTCTTTTTGAAATTGATATATTTTAATTTGTAATAAATTATTTGTTTTTTATTTTAAATTAATGTGAATTTTAACAAAAGTAGCAAAAAAATATTCTAGCTATAAATATTTTGAGTAAAATTTTTGCGCTCAAATTTCGTTAGGTTTAGTTATCTCACATGACAAACTCTTAAAATTTTTAAACTGTAAGATTATTGTTAATCTAATTACGCAAAGAGCTTTATTATTTATATAAAATCAAATTATAAAGCTTTAAAAAAAACTGAAAAAAACAAAATGGTATTTAAAAAAAAAAATAAATTAGAAAACTAGTGCAGAAAAAAATGTGGAATTTGATGTCATTTAAATAAAAAATAGCAGAAAATTATATAAAAAAAAATAATGCACTCAACTAATACCAAAGTCACAGAAATCGTTGAAGTTATATAATTTTAATTATATATATATATATATATATATATATATATATATATATATATATATATATATATATATATATATATATATATATATATATTTATAGATATATATATATAATATATATATATATATATATATATATATAAATATATATATATATATATATATATATATATATATATATATATATATATATATATATATATATACATATATATATATATATATATATATATATATATATATATATATATATATATATATATATATATATATATATATATTATATATATCAAAGAGACGGCTTGTAAACCGAAAACATGTGGGGAGGCATCTCCAAATATATATATATATATATATATATATATATATATATTTATATATATATATATATATATATATATATATATATATATATATATATATATATATATATATATATATATATATATATATATATATATATATTTATAATTGTGGGTTTCTGAATTATTTATTAATGAAAGATAATTTCCTGCTGATTTATGAGAGCTGTTTGATTTTGCACTAAGCGATTTTACCATTTCTTACTTGCACTCGTAACCTTCGTTTAAAGTAAAGAAACATTTAAATAAATCATAATTAATAAATCACGTACCCTCGAACCAGTCTTCCGAGTACCCTCAAGGGTACGCGTACCCCAGGTTGGGAATCGCTGAGTTTGAAGATTAAAGTGTCAGAAGATACGTTTAATCTAAGATTTAATAATATAAATAATAATAATATAATAATAATAATATAATCTAAGATTTAATAATATGGTAAGATTTAATAATAGAAAAGTTTCCCATTTCCGTTCTTCTTTAGTTTAGATAGACTTTTATATTTTGGAATAAATGGTTTGTTAAATTTAAAGTAAATTTTATTTCCTTATTTATTTTTATTATTGCTTTCTCCTCTGAATTAATGAACTAGATGCTGAATATTAATGTGCTTTTTTTTTTTTTAAATATAATTTAGCACCTTGCCTCCGTAGAAGTCCTTTAAAGAAGAAACTTTGCCTCCAAGGCCCCGTGTCCTGCATTTTCGTAGCGAAAATGTTTATGATTTCCTTTGTATGAAGGTTGTAACATTTTTTTAAAGATTTAATCGATTTATTTAATTTAATGTATGACCTAAGAATAGGGTAAATATGTATATCGTGTTCGAAAATTAAAGATTTATTTTTGTCCTCCTTCTCCATTTGAAAATTGCTAAGTTTACACAGAAAAGGTTATTAAAAGATTGTGACTGATTGCCGATGACAGTTGAATCCGGCAACAATACCACTATATCAATTTCTTTTTCAGTATTCATTTTTTCATATTTGCACTAACATTAACAACACCACAATTAAAGGTTTATTTTTGTCCTCCTTCTCCATTTGAAAATTGCTAAGTTTACACAGAAAAGGTTATTATTAAAAGATTCAAAATTACAACTAAAATTATTAACAAAAATATAGTAAATTTTAGTATATCTCTCTCTCTCTCTCTCTCTCTCTCTCTCTCTCTCTCTCTCTCTCTCTCTCTCTCTCTCTCTCTCTCTCTCTCTCTCTCTCTCTCTCTCTCTCTCTCTCTCTCTCTCTCTCTCTCTCTCTCTCTCCCTCTCTCTTTCTTTCTCTATTATATATATATATATATATATATATATATATATATATTTATATTATATATATATATATATATATATATATATATATATATATATATATATATATATATATATATATATATATATATATATATATATATATATATATTAAATAAGTTTTTTTTATTTAATTTTAAAAAAAATTAGTTCTATATATTGTTTGCCAAATTTGGGAGGAGTTATTTTATGACGTGTTCGAGAGGAGGCTTTGTGGAAAAATCCTCAAAATAGACAAAATAAGAATAAGGTTTCTTTTACGTTGCCATGACAACCAGTGTTTTGAAAGCATTATAATTATGCTTTCTTGGAGGCACAAATCAAAATTCCTCCAGTCAATGATCCTTATGAAAAATAATGTTTCGCAAGAGAATAAATGATCTTAATGTAAAATTAGCGTTCTTGTATAACATTTTAAACATTATTTTAATAGTAATAAATAGTAAATTGAATTATTTTATTACATTAGTTGCTTTTATTTTTTTAGAGGAGGCCCGGCCTCCTGTGCTTCCCCCGTAAAGCCGCGCCTGATATATATATATATATATATATATATATATATATATATATATATATATATGTATATATATATATATATATATATATATATATATATATATATATATATATATATATATATATATGTAAAAATAAAGATATTTATAGAAAAGAAATGGTCAAAACTTGGGTTAAGATAAATAGATATATATATATATATATATATATATATATATATATATATATATATATATATATATATATATATATATATATATATATATATATATATATATAGGGTTGGGAAAAAATTTTTTTAAAAAAACCAAAAACCATTGGTTTTTTTAAATAAACCAAATAAACCAATGGTTTTTTTGTTTTTGGGTTTTTATGCTATTTTGATGGTTTTAATGTGGTTTTTATTGGTTTTAATAGATTTTAAAGGCAAAAATCACTACTGGAAACTGTTATACACATGTGCTAACACATATTTTAAAATTCCTTAATAAATTTCTTTAGATTCTTAAATTTCAAATTTTCTTGATAACTGTAAACTGGTATAAAATTATTATTATTTTTTGAGTTTTACATAAACTCATAAAGTAAAAAATAAGAGGGTATATTATAATATATAAACTCTATCTGAAAAAAAAAAAAACGCATAAAGAAAAGTTTATTCAAATTAACCTATAATGATATACAAATGAATTCTTATTTACCTTTATATTTGAATATTAGAATATATATATATATATATATATATATATATATATATATATATATATATATATATATATATATATATATATATATATATATATATATATATATATATATATATATATATATATATATAGAGAGAGAGAGAGAGAGAGAGAGAGAGAGAAAGAAAGAGAGAGATTCATCATTAAAAGTCGAAACTGAAATTATCATTAAGAATTTTATACAAAAAACTAATTTCCCTGCTTTAGCTGTTCCCAACCTATTTCTAATGTTGCTGTGCACAAGTCCAAAAGTTGAAAATACCCTTTCAACATTAGCAGTTGATGAAGTTGCTAACAATATGCTTATTATTTTATATATGACCTTCTCATCTAATTTTTCTTTGAGAGATCTGTACCAAGATGAAGGAGTCACTGCTGACAACAGAGACTCATCAAATAGGTAACTTTTATGAAATGGAGGAGAATTTGCTCTTAATTTTATTCCATAAATTCCACTGCTTTTGAATACTCATCCTCTGGAAGTACTGTGGTCTGATATCTTGGGTTAAAAATATATGCCAATA